>CABFOW010001692.1:91707-117743 GCA_902141385.1 Timema californicum
CCCCCCCCCCCCGATTAATTTACAAAGTTGAAAGATAAAGTTGAAACGAGAGGATGGTAAGCACCTGTATTCTGCCGCACTCAGAGCCGTTGGAACCTTTCCGGTGGATGGGGAACAGCGCCCCTACCATGATGTCCCCAGTGTAGTTGAGATACATCCGCTTGGAAGCGCCACATGACGTGCTAGTCAGCAAGGAGACTAGGAGAAGATGGAGGTGGCAGTTCATCTTGGCACGCTCAACCTGTAAATAAAACAATGTTCATGTTGGGCTGCTTGGATTGTAATTTAAAAAAGAGTATTAATCAATGTTTATCTTGGGGCGTTTATTTTGGAAATAACTCAATATCTGCCTCTTCAGTTTGAAGTTGGACACGAACATATTTTCGCTACACAATGATTATAAATTTACGTATTTATTATTTATCGCAATAAATGTTCAGACACAACCGTGCAAACTTTCTCATATAGTGTAAAATAGCTTAGAACAAAATTCTCCAAAATTTAATTTCAGTAAACTATTAAAAATATCCAATCTTTCATATTTTTTCAATTCCTGAGTCTTACTATCAAGCTTATACACATTATAATTACTCTAATTGGGTAGGAATGAGGAAGGAAGCATTTCAGAGGCAATCTACCAGCATTTGCGTGGAAAGAGAGTGGGAAAGCATTTAGGAAAAACTAGGGCTGCGCGAGTAGTAGAAAGTCGAGCCGAGCTCATCATAAAAGCTAGAGCTTGAGATCGTGATATAAAATTTTGTAGGCTCATCATTTTAGAGTTCCCTGTGATGTACATACAAATCAATTTTTAAAGCGCAATAGAAAATATAAGTTGCTTAATTTATATGGGATTGGCAGTTTCACTTGTAAAAGCAATCGGTAACTTAACAAATTGTTAAAATTAGTATTAAATTCCACATAAAAAACGTAAGAGAGCTCTAAAACTACTTTTGATCAGTCAAATTAAATATTTTCGTCCACTTTGAGTTATCCTCAATTGAAGTTGCATTGACTTAATATTTGAAAAATAAATAATTTCACTATTTTTACATGATTGCTTTCAGTAATAATTTCAGTTGAATTAGAAATTTAAAAATCAGAATATATATTGAATGTTTTAAAATTTAAGATATTTAAAACTTGTATTAATGCTTTTAAATACAAAACTAGCATTAGTTACTAATAGCTCATTAAACGTCGATTATATGAACCTTTTTTGTAATAGTATTATTTTAATGTCTTTAAAAACATGAGTGTTGAAACCATAATGATTATATTTTCTATTATATTTTTATTTGAGTGGTGTTCTTGTTTTCAAATCACATTTTTAAATTGTTATTTATAATTTAAAAAACAAATTTTCTCTTTTTTTTTAACTTTTTTCAAAATAATTTAGTATGATTAGAAAAATTAGTGTCATTTTTATTTAAAGAACAGGTGTTTTTAATCAATTTTTAAAACTCTACATTTAAAAAATATTGTATTTACATTTTATGTTTGTTTTGACTGGTGACATTTAAATATACTATTTTATTTTTAAAATAAACAAATATAAACTTTTAATATATTAAGTTATGAATATACTCGAACTCGACTCAAACTCAGGAGCATTTTGAAATATTTGACTCGAGCAAAACAATGAAAAATCCAAGTTCATAGACCCCTAGGAAAAAACCATCCTCAGTAGACCCACCCGGGATTTGAACCCCGATCTTTTCGTCATTATTATGCCAATTCAACACTAGATTGACAACTTAGACCATTCAGCCACTGAAGCGGTAAAGTTGGTCGTATTGTCAATCACAATAATCGCTCTTCGTAAATAAGTTAAAAAATTGTTCAAACAACTTATTTTTTTCTTCAAAAATCAGCTATTTATAAACAATCTAAATTATATATGTTTTATAAATATCAAAACACATTCTTGGCTATAGTTAAAATCCTTTGAATATCCTTTTGAATTTGATCTTAAAAGCCACTTTAGAAAAAAGAATTAAATTTTCTAAATTTAATCATAAGTAAATTACCCTTAAAATATTTTATTCTAGAAATAAAAATACCTTATTATTTGTAATGAAAATGGGTTTCCATAGCAATTTTAAACAAAATTGTTGAGTATGTTTTAAAAAATCTCAAATTTTTCAATAACGAGTCTTCACTAAACTACTATTCCTGTAAATAATTTTCCTAAAGGAAAAAATAAAATGATTTTTATTGTAAGAAACTTATCAAATACCCTCTTAAAACCAAATCTTTCAAAATAGTTTTAAAAAATTTCCAATTTGTAAAAATAAATAACTAGTAAACTATCTTTTGACAAATTATTTCATGCAAAGAATTATATATATTATTTTCCATGTCAAACACTTCCCAGAAATCCACTTCAAACAAAATTGTATGATATATTTTAAAATTATTTCAAACTTTCAAAAATTAGTCTTAAGTAACTGACATTAAACAAATTCACTTACGCAAAAAAAAAGTAGAGGACGGTTTAATCTGGTCAAACACTCACTAGATTTCTATTTTAAACCAAATCGTTAAAATCATTTTTGAAATAATGGGAACTTTCAAAAAATTACTCATAACTAAGCTATCTTTTATTTAATGGCGAGGGTCAAAATCAAAAAAAATACTGAGATATAGAATCTAAATATCAAGTTTGAACAAAATACATCAAACTGTTTCGGATTTGTGGCCAAGCACAGACAGACGGACATGAGACAGTCGAATTGTAAAATATTTTTAATTTGGGTGGGGGGTGGGTTGGCTTCATATAAAACGCAAATACACATCATAACCTCAAGGTAAAAACATCTTAATGATTACAATACTTTCTCTTTATATGAAGACGTAGCATGACTATTATGAGAAATTTGTACGATTGGATCATACTACTTTTTTTTCATACTTCACATCTTACTACCCAATCGATCTATCAGTATCCCCCTCAGTGACGTAGATAGCTGACGCGCTAGTTTATTGTTGAGCTAGACTGCCGAGGATGGGGAGATTGAGGTTCGAATCTCAGTCGGGTAAACTAGGGGTGGTTATTAATAAATGGTTATCCACTCTCCCTCCATGCAATTGTGGGTTCATTTCCTCTAAATACAGCCTTCCCAATTCCTAACCCATAAGCGTAATTAGTATTTAAGCGTATAACCCGAGCGAGTAGTAAGACGGGGTGCTAAATAAAATAAAAAAAGTTATCGGTATATCTGCGATAGTTTTGTAGGTATGAGGGAGGTAGAATTTAAAGGGTAATGTACCCGCATTTGTATGGAGGAGGAGCGTAACAAATGGATGAAAATCACCTTGAGTACATCGGGTTTAAATTTAACCCTAACCTTTTCAACACTGATGAACCAGACCAGATGAGTTCAACGCCTTTGCCCGCCTACCCACCGATGTGGCTAGCCATGGAAACATAGCGATGTCTAATTAAGAGTAGACTTGTGTTGTTTGACTGTGTTTATGGTGGAAGAGTAGGGAACAGGAGTTACAACCAGTGTTTTTGCAGTTTTTATAACTAAACCCTTTTTAGCCAAAACAAATAGAATATTACTTCAATAACAACATGGAGTTTAATTTTCTTCACATTGTGATATCATTGTGGCATCAGAGGATAAACTTTTTAAACGAAGAGAAAAAATTGTCATTAAATTCCAGGACACCCTGGGCAGATATTCCAACAACTGTTGAGGTTACCACGTGAAGAAAATTAAACTCTATACTTGTGCTGAAGAAATATTTAATTTATTTTGACCCAAAAAAAGTTTGTATATAAAATCTGCAAAAATAATATCCTTAACTCAGTTATCTACATTCCCACCTTAAGGTATGGTGTTAGTGAGCTCAAGTTTAGTGCATTAATTTTGCATTTTTTTATAGCATAAACAGTTTTTGGACAAACTAAATCAAATATTTCTTCTATAGAAACATAAGAGTTTCGTTTTATGCGCATGCTAATCTCAACAGATCTTCTTGAATATCTTTCATGAGCACAATAGCATTTGGTGACAAACCTTTTAAATCAAGAAAAAATCTCAAAGCCTTGGCAGATAATAAAAGAAAAGCTAATTAGCATGTGCATAAAACTAAACTCTATGTGTCTATAGAAGAAATATTTGATTTATTTTGGCCAACAAATGTTTATGCTATAAGAACTTCAAAAATACTGCCCTAAACTCACGCTTACTAGCCTTAATAAAAGCATACAAAAACAGGAAAAATAGTATTTCCTATTAGTCAAAGTTCCAAGCATGTGACTAAACCTGCAATTTTTACCAACCTTTCATATTTTTTTTACTAGTATCGAGGAATCGACGTGGCAAACAAGGTTGACATTGTTGCCGGTTCTAGAGACCAAAGCGCGCGAGTAGTTGTGTTAGTTCGCCAGCTGTCGCAACTATTTCACAGTACTGGGACGTGGCTTGATGAGGCACGCTGTGCAGTTTGCAACGCACTTTCTACCGTGACGTCTCTTTGCTCCATCGTGCAACCGCTGCAAAAATACCCCTCGCAAATCACTGATAAATAACGTCACACAAGTTCTTGCGTCAGTCTTGTAGAGTGGCATAAACTAGAATGGTCGGTTCGATTGAAGGGAACGTGAGAAAAGTTAAATGTATTTTTTAGTTTTCAAAGCAAATATTTTTTTCCAATCAAAAAGAAAAGAAAATATTACTCGATTAGAAACACAGAGTTTAATTTTCTTCCCATGGTGATACCAAAAGTTATTAAATATCTTTCAAGTGCATAGCGGCATTAGATGAGAAACTTTTTAAATGAAGAGAAAAGGTTGTCATTAAATTACAGGACACTCTAGGAAGATATTCAACAACTTTTGAAGGACACCCGATGGTCTAGGGGTAAGGTGTCAGACTTCTGTGCTTGGGGTCAGGAGTTCAATCCTCGGTCCCGGCACAGTTTTATCTGATAACCTAATCCTTTCTCCTCCTCTGACAAGACGTATATTAATCACAACTTGTGAATGTGGGGAATGCCAAGCCTCCACCGTGGTTCGGATCCCACGTTAAACTGTAGGTCCTCACATTTCATCTAACAATCACCCTACCATTACACATTAGCGTAAGTGTATAGCCCGAACGGGTAGTAAGATGCGGTGCTAATAATAATGTTGAATATCTGTCAAGTGCATAGCGGTATTCGATGAGAAACTTTTTAAATGAAGAGAAAAAGCTGTCATTAAATTACAGGACACCCTTAACAGATATTCAACAACTTTTGAGATTATTATGTGGAGAAAATTAAGCTCTACATTTGAAACTTTTGAAAATAGGCTCAACAATTATGTTTAAAATTGGTATGGAAACCAATGTTCACAAAACATAAAAAATATATTTTGATTTTTTTTAAATAAATTATTTTAAGAGTAATTTAATTTTGAGCAAAAATTTGGTTTATTTTGCTGACAAAATATTTTTGCTATAAAGACTGCCAAAAAACATCTCTTAAATCAGAATCCCTTCCCTCTCATCCTGAGCTCAGTCGTTAGCGTGAATGTCTACTTAGTAGATGTCCCGAGTTTATTTCCACCGTTCTGAAACATTAATTGACAGTGTAAATTATCTTCTAAGGTTTATTTGGGTTTTTTCCACCACGTTTTACCACCCATTTGGGCAATTCTAATTTTAAGAAGGTTGGATAGGGATGAGGAAGGTAAGCTTAGACATAGTGTACTCGCATTTGCATGGAGGTAAAGCGAGAGGTAGTGCGGGATATGCATCCGTGGGATTTGCGATCAGGCCTTTTTTTCTGTAGTATTTGAACCCAACCATATTAATATAATGGGATTCGCAGCCACACTCCTGCATGTCATCTATATGTAGAGAGTTTGTTTACCTAAAAGTGATGATCTGATATCTTGAATGTTCTTGTTTTCCTTGTAATATAGTGCAAGAATTTTCCACCATTAACTCTTATAATATCTAATTCTAAGTTTGAGCTTAAGTTATCTTAGGTTAGGTTAGTTTAGGTTAGTGTAAAAGAAAGCATAAAAATTAGGCATATCAGTTATTAGTGCATTACCACGATTCAATTTCAGGTATTTGTTAAAAATAATGTTACAAAATATAATCCGTATTGAAACGTGGTTTGTTTTACAAATTGGAGTGTGATGAACACAAATACCACGACATTATTTTTGGGGGCTGCAAATCTCATCAATCGCAATCCCGCGTAGCCAAGTCAAACCCTTTAGGGAAAATAACATCCAGCTGGAGTTTGAAGCCTGAATTCCTCGTCATCAGAAAAAACAGAATAGAAGAAAGACTTGACATTTGGTCCGCGTGCCCACTGATGCTGGTGAGAGTTAAATAAGTTCGTAATTCGTGTGCTGATATAATCAGTTGGATCAGAAAGTGCACGTTTGATAATCATCATTTATAAAAACAGATTTATCAATTAATATTCACATTAACATGCAAAATATTATGCTCTAACTCTAAAGCATCACTCTGGCAATTGACGGGGGTATATGTTGTTATTATTATTATTATTATTATTATTAGCACCGCGTCTTACTACCCGTTCGGTCTATACGCACTTACGCTAATGTGTAATGTTAGGGTGATTGTGAGATGAAATGGAGGCCCTACAGTTTAACGTGGAATCCGAACCACGGTGGAGGCCTGGCATTCCTCACATTCACAAGATGTCTTATCAGAGGTGAAGGAAGGGTTTGGTAATCAGATAAATCTTTGCCGGGACCGAGGATTGAACCCCGGCCGCCAGCATAGAAGTCTGACACCTTAACCCTAGACCGCCAGGTCATCGACAAGGGGGTATATGGGTTCAAATCTTAACCAGGTGTACTTTGAGTGTCTATCTTTAATGGTTTATCACTCTTGCTAAGCGCAAATGGGGGCACATTAGCTTTAAATTATACCTAGCTCGTTATTTTAACAGCCATAACTGGTTGTAATACGTGGTGCACAAAAAAAAAAGTGGAATAAGGTGATAGTAGCAAGATTGAAATTTAATTTTTTGTTTGTTTGAGGTACGTACACTTTCCGGGAATGACTGATAATATCAGCACACGACTTATAAACTAACTAAAATATAGAACCGACACAACATCCATCCCCCGAACATAAATTCATCATTGTGAAAGGGGAAATTCACATTTCAGCAAAGATTTTTTTTTTGTGCCAGACTGGGAATCAAACCCGGCATCCTTAGTTCAAAAGGTAGACACGGTACCAAAGGAGCTAGGGATTATGACTAAGAATGAATAAATCATAATCTAATCTATAATTATTACAAAATAAAACCTTTTCATTCTAATGAAAGTGTCTCAGACGGTTAATAAACTTCTAGTCTTTATTAAAATAATGATATTGTATTTATGGATGATATATTCTCTTTTATCAGTGTTTATTGTTGAAAGGTCATGTACGGGCAATTGTATGGTTACCTCAGGCCTTCCAACATTTATATAGCTTGTAAAATAATCAATAAAAACACAACGGATTGTATCACAATAGTTTGTCTTAGTTTTGATCGGTTTTAACTGTTCAACATACTTCTGTAATTTCTTAAACTGTGTTTTGGTAGAAGTTCAACAAATTAAATAAAAATATGTTATATATACAGCCATAATTCATATGAACTGTACAAATTTCACCATTAAAAATTACTTATAACCCCATATTTGTTAGCGAGTTCATTTTTTAAGTGGTTAAATATAAGAAGTTTTGCTTGAAGAGGTGATGGGAAAATCACAGCATTAAATTATTACTGAAAAAACCCTCAATAAAACCGACTGAGATACTATCCTTGATCCCTCCATCGCCATAAATCTAGTATATGGTGATCCTAATCCCTTAAACCACTTGATCACATGTAATGATGCTGAAAAACATTAATAAAATAACTTTAAAAAATATTTTATTTACTTGTATTATTAAAATAGTTTTAGTTGATATTCCATTTGTTATTAATTTAAACCGATTAAGTGGTCAAAAGGTATAAGGCATCACTCTAGCAAGAAACTGGACTGACAATGTGGGAGATCAGGGTTTGAATACTAGTTGGGTGGTTTTCCAAAAAGGTTTTCCTCTTTACATCCATGCCAATGAAGTTACACTTCGTCTAAATTCCACCTTACTCCTCCTTAACACATGCACCTAATTAGTATAACGAATATAACTTGAACAGGTTGACCCTGATTTGTATAGGTAGCCCTTCTTTCGACCACCAACATTGATTGAAAGTCACTAAAATTTGTCATTCCAAAAATATGTATTTTTAATGATTGGAAATGTTTTCTTAAAAAAAAATCTAGCAAAATCTTACAAGAATACTTGCTCATGAAGAACTGTTCATTTGAAAAAACATAACTAAGGCCGGTTAGTAGGATGTGAGACGGGCTCTTATTAAATTCCACGATAAAATGTCTAGCTCTGGCTCGCTACAGTCTAATTTTTATAGGAAGGCCCTTGTATGATAGCTAGAAAACTCCCTAGATCTAATTTCACGTATTCGTGGTCAAAATATGTGATCTGCAGCTGTTAAAGTTGATAGATTGACTACCAATATTTATTATTTATTATTTAGCACCGCGTCTTACTACCTGCTCAGTTTATATGCATGTATATATATATAATTATAATGGGGTTGAGATGAGGAAGGAAATATTTTAAAGGTAGTGCACCCGTATTTTCATGGGATGAGAGTGGGGAAACAATTTATAAAATCCACCCTCAGTAGACCCAGCCGGGAGTCTAACACCAATTTCCCACACCTCAGCAGAGAATGACGCCTTAGACCATTCGGTCACTGAGCCGGGGTTTCTGTGAAAATTGTAGTATAGAATGGCGGACAAGAGCTGACAGCGTATGGACCACGCGCTATTTCATTAATTTCGTTGATTGCTTATTACAGGCGGGTTTCTGGCCACTCCCCTGCGCCCGCTACTCCTCAGGGGGGTAGGCAACTCAACACGCATATCTGCGTGTGGGTTGATGCTCGTCAGGCGTAGAGAGGACGCCTGGCCAATGTCAAACCTCTATTCTATTAAGATACCTCTCCATACCGCTAGGAACGTATTCATTCATCTAGGAGGACGTGATTCACAACCTGAAAAGATTCTAGGATTTACTAAGATATTTTTAAATCCTAAGTTTTTTGTGAGCACAGCGTCTTACTACCCGTTCAGGCTATATGCCTATGTACTAATTATTCTAATGTGCTAAAATTGAGGCATGTTGAATTTAGAGGAAGTGCACTAGCATGTGCGTGGAGGAAAAGTGGAAAACCATTTAAGAAACATTACCTTCAGTGAACCCGATTGGGATCGAACACCGATCTCCCTGACATTGACAGCCAATCTATTGCGAGCGTAGTGCCTTAGATCATGAAGCCACTGAAGTGGGTCAAATATTAAGTTAAAAGTGTAAATAATGATTCTAAAATTTATAGTATATTTGTATTAACTCTCCCCTCTCCGGTACACTAACTTTCATTTTTATCTGCACCGCATCTTGATATCCATCTGGGTTTATTTGAATTTAGTTATAATAATGATAGGAATCAATCAAACATAATTTAAACGAAATGCACCCATATTTATGTAGAAGGATAGAAACAAACCATTTATTAAATAATACTCTTAATACATCCAGCTGAGATTAAAATCCCGACCTTCCCATTTTCTACATAGCAGAACCGACGAGCTAAAAGTTTAGACTATGTTCTCACTGGCACGGTTAATACACTATTTAACTGTTTGCATTTCTTTTTTCAGACAAATAACATCACCTGGGACCTCCTGACTATATTGGATACAAACTCACTCGTACCCTTTTTAATAAATCTCTAAGTTAAGTGTCCGAATATGATTTTCACCACCCGTGTTTAACGTACTATCACCCATCTATTCAATTTTTTTTGACTAATAGGTTAGGGATTAAAAATATAGAACACGGAGGAAAATAATTTAGAGGAAAAGTGCTCATATCTGCGTCTTAGGAGTGGGAGATAATTTGTGTGAAATCTATTTAAGTATCAGTATACCTGACTGAAATTCGAATTTCCCAACTCTCCGTAAACGGTGGCTATGAACAATGCGAATATAATGTCTTATTCTGGATTCACACGTTTGAAAAAAAAAAAAAGCAAATCGAAAACGTGGTCACATGACGACCTCTAGGCCAATCACAGGTTTTCGTCACCATTCCCGTTGTCCACTCGGTTCGGATATCTTGGTTCCGCATGACAATTTCTTGATAGACCCAATAACATTTAAAATCCACTGACAATCAGTGCGCATGCTGCTATAAAGTGAGATACAAGCAGACAACTTCGTTTACTGTTGTGAGATGGTTTGAAATACATCGTTAAATTGAAAGCGCGCCTGCCGTTTTTGTTCTGTTTTGATATGTTTCAAGACACATCACAATTATGTGAACACATACATCATGAAATTAATCTTAATTAACAAATAGTCCTTCAAAAATAAAATATGTTGATAATCAGTTGTCTCTAATTTGGGTTATAAACCGTCAAGGCTCAGTGCTATGCATCTCAAACAGATTCTGCTCTCTATTTTAAGGGGACTACCTAGATAGCTGAAATATTGTAAACAGATGTTGCACTTAGGTTGAATTACTATTATTATTATTATTATTATTATCATCATCACCACGTCTTACTACCTGTTCGGTTTATACGCACTTACGCTAATGTGTAATGATAGGGTGGTTGTGAGATGAAATGGAGGACCTACAGTTTAACGTGGGATCCGAACCACGGTGGAGGCCTGGCAATTTCACACATTCACAAGTTGTGAATAATATACGTCTTGTTAGAGGTGAAGGAAGGGTTTGTAAATCAGATAAATCTGTGCCGGGACCGAGGATTTAACCCCGGACTACCAGCACAGAAGTCTGACACCTTACCTCAAGACCGCCAAATCACCTGTACTTAGCTTTAATATTGACAAAACCTTTAACAGTGAATGATTTTGTTGTTTGCTGGAATGTACACAGAACTATTTTATTCAACTATATACATATATAAACTTGTAAATATAGTTTAAAAATTGATAATTTTCACTATGAAAAGTAAAAAAATCTACATATTTTGGTTGATCATTAGGAGCTGAATTCCCAGAAAACGAAAGCACGAAAGGTATAAGGGCATAGAATGGATCTTAGTGGATCGAATGAGGTAAAATAAGGTATCACAATATGAATTGTTTTGTCATCTGTATTTTCCTCATCCCCTTTTGGTTCTCCTACTGCCAGACAGTTCCCCCTAGCAACTTTATAATAAGCCCACTTGTTTTCTGACTTTTATAAATTTCTGCTCTACAATTCTAGCGCCTCAAGCAAACGAGCAAATTAAGCTTTTGACTCGTGGCTCGCTAACACGGGTAAAGGATGCTCTTAACAGTCATATCTGGGTCCACATCGTTTCAGAATATAAAGGGGGCGTGGAAGTATTTCTGTCCGTCACTCTCCCTAGATGATGGGTTTTAATACATTCTCATTTATTCGTGAGCTACATAGATTAACATTGACCTAGAAAGGTAGTTTCGCGTGGAGTGTCCAGCAATGTAATTATACCCGTTAGGGTTATAAGCGTACATTAATTACGCTAATGGAATGGGAATGAGGAAGGTGTAGTTTTAAAGGAAACATACCCACATTTGTGTGGAGGGATGATGGTAAGCAATCTAGTTAAAACCACCTTCAATACACTCAAACAAGATTCAAACCCCGTTCTCCCCGTCACTATAAATCTAGCCTAACGTGAGAGTGACGTGTTACACCATACGAGTAGGTTTTATGTCATGAGTGGTTATTTTAATCCCTATAGATGCGCTCGCGTACGAATGCACGTGAATATATATCCCCCGAGTGATTTTTCTTTCAAGACTTACACGGACCATATTGCCAGAAGCCCATCCAACTGGAACTCAAGTGGTGCATTTGACGATGGCTGAGACCACAGTCTTGATCATAAGACGCCCAAAGAACACTCTGTACCTATGGGGGCCAAGATTAGTGTAAAATGAAGAGCTGTGGAACCAAACCTACCAGAACCCCATCCAAATGAAGAGCAGAAGATTCAACCAGAGATGGCTTGACTACACTCTCCAGAGAGAGCAGGATAACGTCTCAAGATAAGCTCTGAAATGGAAACAGCAAGGACGCCGACGTCGGGGCAGGCCAAGAATGAATTGGTGGAGGACCGTCAACGAAGAAGGCAGAAAGTTCGGAAATTAACGGGACATACTCAAAGGTGTGGCAGAGAAAATACTTGAATGATGAAGCTTTGTTGCGGCACTATGCTCCACATAAGACGTTAAAATAATTTACAAATGGCCTTTTATCGCTTACAAACGTGGCTTTCTTCTTGCTTTATAATTTGGAGTGCATTTAAAAAACTTTAACAGACCGGTTAATAAAAGAGGAAAATCATTCATGTTGATGGGGAAAGAGATCTGGGAAAACCACTTCTAGTGCATATGACTGGGATTCGAATCCCTAATTCTCGATCATCGGAGGGAAAACGTGCAATTTGGAGTAACGACTAACGTATTTCAGTTAGAAATAGAAGTCATATTATTTTGGAAATAAGAAAACTATCTATTCTACCAATTTGGCTTAGATTTTCAAAGAAATATCGATTTCAGCAATGTCCAACAAATTTTACAATAAAACTAAAAACGCCATTACCAACATTAGAAATAGTTAGGTTTTTAGAAATAGGTTTTTCTTTTGTTTTTACTTTCTGTTGACACATCAAAGAAAGAAATTTTGTGATCATCAAAAAACCTTGAACTCGAAATTCTGATAAAAGTCGACGTTTAACTATTCCGTGGAACTGAAAACGTGATTTTTCGCGATGAAGTCTGTTTGTATCTCGGATTAGCACTGTTGAATTATTTATCCAACCTTAAAATTAAGAATGTTTTACAGAAAGGCCAAAGGAGAAAAAACTTATTTTCTCGAAATCTGCTATAAATAATTTTAATACATTTGTATCCAGGCATTATCCAACATTATAAACAAAACGGAAGTCCCCATTTTACAATGAAAATTACTTTTAAAGTACTTTATAGAGGCAAAAATTTCCAGCTTTTATATTATTTCCACAACAATTAAGATGTGAGGTAGTTTATTATTGTAAGGTTGTAGTACTATTATAAATAAAAATCTTTTTATTTGAAATATATTTTAATAAAACCACTAATTTCTTATCTATAATCAAATACAAATATCTTTATATGGAAGGTTTTGAAATGTAAAATAGCATGTTCTGCTCTTTGGTGGACAGAGACATAGGGGAGGTGGGTTCTGTGTGTGATTTTGTAATTGTATTTGATACCGCCACTGCACCGGTGTGTGGAGGAAAACCTTTAAGGTGGAAGGGAAGGGTTCTCGAAAAAGGTAAGTGTTTTTGCAATTTTATGTCAAAACTTTTTTTTTTGCTAGAATAAATAAAATATTGCTCCAGTACAAAGAATTTAATTTTCTTCACATGGTGATATCATCAGGTTGTTGAATACTTGTCTTGAGTATACCAGCATTAGATGAGACACCTTTTAAATAAAGATGAAAAGCTGTCATTAAATTCCAGAACACCTTTGACATATATTTTAAAAAATTATTGAGATCATAATGTGAAGAAAATTAAATGTTATGTTTGTAATGGGGCAATATTTTATTGATTTTGTCAAAAAAAAAAGTTTTGCCATGAAAATTGCAAAAATACTGACCTTTCTCGTGTCCTCTACCATCCTACCCTAAGCATTGATGTCAAGCACACTTGAACTGAGACGACTATGTCGATAGAAACAAAATCATAAATATTATTATTATTAGCACCGGGTCTTACTACCCGTTCGGGTTGTACGCACTTACGCTAATGTGTAATGAATGGTAGGGTGATTGTGAGATGAAATGAAGGACCTACAGTTTAACGTGGAATCCGAACCATGGTGGAGGCCTGGCATTCCCCACATTCGCAAGATGAACTGTCAGAGATGAAGGAAGGGTTTGGTAATCAGATAAATCTGTGCCGGGACCGAGGATTGAACCCCGGCCGCCAGCACACAAGTCTGACACCTTACCCCTAGACCACCAGGTCACCTCATAAATAATAATACGTTCTTCTGAGTAAGAGTACTAACCATCTAACTTATTTAATTTGAAGAAATCTAACCATGGAGGGAAGATTTTAAAGAGTTGCACCAACATCCGCTTGAATAAAGGGCTTGGAACCAACATGCCAGGAATCGTGAAAACAGCCTGTAAAACTTGTTGGCAGGGATATACCTATATTTCTACATGGGGCTGAGGAGGGGTCATGAGAAAGTCCCCTGGCAGGAAATAGTAAGAGAATTATTTAAACTTTAAGATAGCATGGAAGGGGAAGGGATTTATGACCAATACTATTACAATTTTTTTAATATATAAAAAGGATTTTCTAGGGATATAAAAAGTAAGTTATTATTTCAGTAGACAGGTTTAGTTTAGTTTCCTACACATAGTAATATCAACAGTTCTTGAATATCCATCATGAGAATCCTGATTCATTTAAAAAAGATTCTCATCAAATTCCGCGATACTCAAGACAAATATTCAAGAACGGTTGATATTACTGTGATTGAGAAAATTTAACTGAAACGTAGAGTTTATATATTTAAGCACAATTTTCTCCAAATATTTTTGTTACAAAATCTGCCAAAAATTATTGCCTACAGCTCGTTCCCTTCCATACCACCTTGAATCTCTCTTGAAACAAAAAAAGAACTTATTGGGATTGTGGATAGCTGTATAAGACTCCAGAACGCCAAGAAATTGAGGAGAAAAACATAAGGACACTACCAAGGATTGAGCCCTAAATAATAGCCACCTGCTTTGGTGGCTGCATGATCTAAGGTGTCACTCCCACAATAGACTAGACTGCCGATGACGGGGATATCGTGGCTTGATCCCGGTTGGTTGTACTGAGGGTGGTTTTTCCAAAAAGGTTTCCCGCTCTTTCTCTCTAGGCAAGTGTGGGCAAACTTCATCTAAATTCAACATTCCTAATTCTTAACCAATTAACGTAATTATTACACAGGCGAATAGCCTGAACGGTTATTTAGACGTGGTGCTAAGAAAAAAAAACCTCCTCTCTCGGTATGGCCCTGCTTAGCCTGACATCAAATCCTATCGAAGACCTAGACCCTTGTGGTTCAACTCCAGGTTATGAACACTTCCTCAAAGACGTCCTGCTGGGGACATGGTCCCTTGTCCAACTATAGGTTGTAATGACCTCCTCAAAGACGTCCTGCTGGGGACATGGTCCCTTGTCCAACTCTAAGTTGTGATGGCCTCCTCAAAGACGTCCTGCTGGGGACATGGTCCCTTGTCCAACTCTAGGTTGTGATGACCTCCTCAAAGACGTCCTGCCGAGGACATGGTCCCTTGTCCAACTCTAGGTTGTGACTACCTCCTCAAAGACGTCCTGCCGAGGACATGGTCCCTTGTCCAACTCATAAGTTGTGATGACCTCCTCAAAGACGTCCTGCCGAGGACATGGTCCCTTGTCCAACTCTAGGTTGTGATTACCTCCTCAAAGAGGTGCTACCGGGGACATGGTCTCTTGTCCAACTCTAGGTTGTGATGACTTCCTCAAAGAGGTCCTACCGGGGACATGGTCCCTTGTCCAACTCTAGGTTGTGATGACCTCCTCAAAGACGTCCTGCTGGGGACATGGTCCCTTGTCCAACTCTAGGTTGTGACTACCTCCTCAAAGACGTCCTGCCGAGGACATGGTCCCTTGTCCAACTCTAGGTTGTGACTACCTCCTCAAAGACGTCCTGCTGAGGACATGGTCTCTTGTCCAACTCTAGGTTGTGATGACCTCCTCAAAGACGTCCTGCTGGGGACATGGTCCCTTGTCCAACTCTAGGTTGTGATGAAGTACTCAAAGAGGCCCTACCGGGGACATGGTCTCTGGTCCAACTCTAGGTTGTGATAACCTCCTCAAAGAGGCCCTACCGGGGACATAGCTTCTTGTTCCACTCCAGGTTGTGACGACCTCCTCAAGGACACCCTGCCAGGGACATAGGCCCTTGTCCCACAACTGTGATGACCTCCTAAAAGACGCTCTGCCCTGTCTCTCCATCTGTTACAAGAAGATCGATAGTTCGCGGAGAAGTAACTAACGAAGACAGATGACTCGCGCGTGTCTCTCTTCATTGGCATTTGACTGTCCCTACCCGCGTCAGTGGCGTTTACGGTTGGGGAAGGGGGAACGGTTGGGGAAGGGGGGGAGGGGGGGTTATGAGGAGGTTTACTGTAACGCGTTGACAACACACAAATATCTGTACTTAGTGGTCACGTGGCTCAAGACGTCAGGCTAGTGATAGAGTAGATTTGCGGTGAACAAGAGGTCATTGAGGTTCTAATATTGGTGACGTCAGCGACAATACTAATAACATTTACACATTGTTCGTTTTAGAAATGGGCAACTAAACGCATAATACCCTAAATTATCCCAACTGATATTGTTACATCTCATTTGCCAAGCTAACACTACACTTCGTTTGATCACTGTCCTTATTTATTCACCTATGTATATATTAAGTGGATTTGATGAAACCACAAGGCTTCACATTAATGTGGGAAATTAACACTCTCGACCAAATGGGGTTTTTTGGGACCACCCAAAGATTGTCTACCTCCAACGCTCAAGAACGAATCGTGGCCGAGCGCCCTACATCATCGGGGTGCCGTATACGTTATTTGTAATATCCGTCATGCCCGTCAACGTAGATCTTTGGATAATTTTTGTTGCATTCACGGAGACGATAGCTTCAAAAGTTAATATACAATATAGTATTTAGTTATACTTGCATTCATTTGTGGGTCGATGTTTGAATCCGGAAACTCCGGACTTATCAGCGAGTCTATATTGCCGGGTCTGATTTTTTTCCTGAAGTCATAACAGTAGCAGTCCTCGCTTATGCAACTCCATAGTGTACATAAACACTTGTATTGCCTTTAACGTCACTGCTCAGGTCCTTGAGGACATATATAGTTTTTAAATAGCTTAAAGCCTTCCTAGAGAAATTCCATATATTATAAAACTACTGCAATCAAATCTATTAACTATTTTACTAGTTATACGTGAACGTAAATATACAAAATGTGAGTCTGTGAATTCAAAATAGTTAACTAAACTAAAATATGATTATTTTTTTACTTACTATTGAAATGTATTATATAGTCATTTATCTTTAGATTTGACAATCAAGTTAAACAGAAAAATGATGAATTTATCATTGATCACGCATTTTAGGAAGAAACCTTTGAAAAAATATCGATTTTAATTGATTTGATTCGTTTTATCAATGGCTTAAAACCTTTCCTGTAAAAATCTACATAGTATAAAAAAAGCTGAATCGCAATCAGTTAATTGGTTCCATAAATCTTAGGCAACAGACATACAAACCGACAATTTGTTTTATATGTAGTAGAGATAAGAAAACACGTGACCAAATCCGGAGTGAGCTAAATTCATATTGAAGAAGTCATGACTCCCTATCAAAGTTTTACTTTATATTAAAATAAGATTACAGTTAACTTAATTTGGGTATTTAATACAGTGGATGTTGCTAGATGTAGCAAGTATTCACGTTAGAAAAATTGAAGTTTCAAAAATAGTAATTCATTACTTATATTTGGTTTGGTATAACGGCGTTGCTCTATCTAATAGTGAATTGAACTGTATATTCCAAGAACACGGGATGGAGAAACTACATTTGAAAATAAACATTAATTCGTTTGAAGAGAGGGTTGGAAAATACTACGGTACTACTAAGGGGGAAAATCAGTATTTCGATTGTTCCAGTCTAGGCATGACCCCCACCCTCCCAAGTTAGAGTCAATCATAGCTAGCACATACGTAGATAGTGATCATATCATACATTTCCAAATCCTGAAATATATAATTTAACTTTATCTGATAAAGGGCTTTGCAAAGTTAAATAAATTTGTCTTGATTTCATAAAAAAAGTTTTCCTTGGACCAAATTGGTGCCGACACAAAATATTTGTAAATAATTGAGCTTCAGTGTCAATCACCACGCGGCATCGCTTAAAAACTTTATATTTTAGTTTTTAAATTATTTTTTTCCCTGCGTCTTTCTACCCCTCTGGGCTCTCCACATTTAATAACGAAAGTGGTGTAGGTATAATTGAGGGGAAATGTACCCTTATTTGCATGGAGGTAGAGAGGGAAAATGTATAGTAAAAAATACCCACCCTCCCCCGGCCTCTGCACACCTGGCGATAGTTCAAATATTTATTTCCACATCACCGACAAATCAAACCTGATGCTTGTTTTAATTACTGTAAATTGCTTATATATCCATAATTATGTCATAAAAGAGAATCAATGAGAACGGGAGGGTGGGGTATGGGGGGATTTGTCGATCGATATCACGCTAGCATTATCACATGGCTGCCACAATAAACTGAGTAAGCAAAAACTATCAAATTTGAGTAACAAAAAGAAACCTGAGCAGCATATTGACAGTTTTTTTAAAACATTTAAACTACTCACATCTCGCACCTTTCTGTAATAATGATTAAAATCCTTTTAAAAATTAAATATAAAGCTAAAACCTCAACAAAGAGACTCCGTGACCCCGAATGATGTCGTGAGTGAAATTGTAAACTGCTGCATTCTAGAATATTAAAGTCCAACCCTTGCGAAAGATGGATAGGGAGAAACAATACTAACATAATACTGGGGACTTTGATACTAAACGAACAGTTGACAACTGAAATTCGTTTACTAGAGGCCTTATTTGTAGACTGTCTTGTTCCGGGAGTTAACTAATCTCTTAGTATACGAACAACAAGCAGTTCAGGCAGACTTTGGGTACTAGCCGACGTCCGAATATCTGCTATAAACTCTTATACGGTTCTAAGGCTTAAACATCAATTCTCCATTCTACCGAATACATTATTTAATAATATGTTTAACACATGAGCTTAGTCAGTAGCACGCCTGCCTCGGTCAGCGAGAAAGTATCAATCACTGTCAGGCCACACGACTTAAAATACAATGGCCTATGCCATTTTCTGGAACTACTTTTGTATTTTGTCTAAGCTTATACTCCCTTTCACCCCCTCATCTTCAACCAGCCTTTGACAAGTCAGCAAGAAAGAGGGGAAAGAAAATTACGAAATTTATAATCTCAAGCTAAAGATAAAAAGCTCACTGTTAGTTCTCCAATGTCTTAACATTTTCTGTTGTATGTTTATAAAAAAATTACTGTATTTTTTAGAGGAAGCCTAGATCTGGAATGCTTTTTCATCAAGTCTCTCCACAAATATGCTTAAAAAGTCGTTGAAAACCAGCTAATGTCACACTTTCACACATTTTATCTATATTAATGAAACTCAAACTATGGGGTTTTTAAGAAAAAAGAGCTCAGTTGGGATCTTTCGGATTAATTTTGAAGTGAATCAATTTTGAAATAACGCGTCATGGAACTAAATATTGCTTTAGATCTGAACGTCTGCGTGACAATTTCTTGATTGCTGAGGCAAACATCTTAAGCTAAGGGTGCCGGGTTCGATTCCCAGCAAGTATCGTTGATGAAATGTAGTTTTCTCCTTTCACATTGATGAACTAACGGCTGGGGGACTGGATGCTGTGTCTGTTCTAAATTTAGGTTAGTTTATAAGTCGTGTTCAGAAAGTACACGTTAAATACCCCAAATAGTAATAATAATAACAAGTAAACAATTTCAATTCTATAAAAGTATTAATAAACTGCAATTACCAAAGTAGTCATCATCCAATATTTATGCCTAAACAAAACTAAATATATCGAACGACTTATCTTTAAGACAGTCATCTTACAGACAACAATGGCAAAAAAAATTCTCCTTTCTGATTGACAAGTTTTGAAACGCACAATATTTACCAATCGCCGACTTTTCAGATATTTCTAAGAAAAACTTGCTACGCACGCTTTGAATGCACGTAGTCATTAAAAACTGAAGTAATAGCTTTTCTTGTCACCAGTTTAAAAATATTTGATCGGATAGAAATCTCTTTAAGACTAATTTTGAAACTATAAAATGGGGGCAATATAAACTGTGACGTTGGTAATCCTTACACGGCCTGCTTTAGGGACACAGCAGCTGGGAAAGTGATCAGACATTTCAACATACATGCTTATTCATGTGACAGCCGTCAGTGTATGCGATCAGAAATGTAACTTTGTGGATCCTAACTTTCTCTAGTTTGTTTAACTTGTCTCTAACAATAATGATCTTATATTGTATGTTTAAATTTAGACTTAGTAGAGAATTACATCATGGCCTCCCTCACAAATATGAGGAACGTACAGTCTGATTTAAATAGGAGGGAACTTTTTTATAGTTATAAAAAAGTATCACTACGTCTTACTACCTGTTCAGGTTATACAGTTATATGATAGTTACTCTAATAAGCTAGGAATGAGGAAGGAATCATTTTTAGGTAATGTACCCGCATTTGCGTGGAATGAAAGGGGGAAACCATATAGGTAAAACCAGTCCCAGTAGATCCAACAGGAATTAAAACCTTGATCTCCCCATCATCAGCAGGCCAGTATGACAAGTGAGTGACGCCTTAGATTATGCGGCCACTGAACCAGGTAGTTATAAAAGTTACTAAAAAAAATTTCATCTGATTTTTTGCTGTCACTTTTCTTAGATAATATCAATACCGTACCTGTTAAATAATACTAATAATTAAATGTAAAGTAATCCACTTCAGTGCTCTCATGGTCTAAGGCATCGCTCTCACAATAGACTGGACTACTGATGATGGGAAAATCAGGGGTTCAAATTCTGGTAAAATGTATTTAGGGTGGTTTTAATTTATGATTTTCCATTCTCCCTCCACGCCAATGCGGGTATACTCACTCTAACTTCAACCTTACTCATTCCTAGCACATTAGTGTAGTTAAAACATACGAGTATTATAGATGCGTAGGCCTATAGCTCAAACGGGCATTAAGACGTAGTGTCAAAATAATGGCCCAAGAATTCTTGCATCCTTGAGGATATTCAGTATTCGAGGATTCGAGACAATTCTAAATTCTAAACGTTTATATATAAAAATAAATGGTACGGAACTCCGCACGGACTTTCTCACTCTATTGTTTAAAATGGAGATATATACCCAAAACTCGTAATAAATGTGAAACGAAATGATATAAACTAGCAAACCCGAGCATAAATTGCACTATACTTTTGTAAAACTTTTTTTTAGTCCCGATTTTAAATTTTATAATTTTATTTTTAAAGAATTAATGTTCTTATTTGTATGTCTGGACCGATAAAAAAGATCAATATTGAGTCAACAAGGGTCAACTCTTCGTATTAAAATTCCAACTTCCGGTTAAAATTTTCGACATTTTATTAGGTGTTGCAAATATTCGTGCCATCGCATTGCTATTAAATTCCTCATTTGTAAATTTTGAACAATAAAAAAAATGTAAATATTGAATATTGAGTCTAAAATGAAGATATATCATTGTTGTACAAACATTTCTCCAAAGAGGTTTAAGGAAAGCAATATAAACTTTTTGAGAGACTTACTTATATGTAACTACTCCATGGCATTGTATAATTATTGCGTTAAAACTTAAGTAGAATCTCTTTACAACTAAAGTTCACAAAATTGTATTAATATATTTGCCAATATCTTGGAAACAGTTGGATTTTATAAAAATATACTTCATATACAAGTTTTTTATTTTTAATAGTACTAAAATTTTGCAATGATAAGTTACTTAGTATCTCAAATAGTTGCGGAGATACGGAAGTTCTGCTTCTGTAAAGTACCCTAAGATTCATTATCATGATAAAATGAAAATAGCCAGTTTATTTATAATCTTAATCAACACCTAGATACGAATTTTAATCAAAATCGTTAGAGCTGATTTTGAAAAAATCGATTTATTTCTCCTTTCGCCCTTTATTAAACTACTCTTAATTTTAAGTTTAAAAAGACACACAAACATACGTCATTGCAAAGACCACTTTTTAGGATTTGGGGTGTCTTAGACGTCGACACCCATCAACATTTCAGGTTAGATTTTTTTACGGTCGCAATACTTTACCTTTTGTGTTCGAAAAGTTAAAAAATATATATATATACCTGCGTATAGCTTGAAAGTTATTGGTTTTATAAAAAATATGCTTCAAATAAAATATTTGTATTAAAAATAGACTTACATATTTGTAACGATAAGTAATTTCATATCTCAAATAATTTAGGAGATATTATAAAACAAGATAATTTACGCATCAGACCGGAGCCCTTAAAGTCATTTTTCCTTAATATTGAGAGTAGCCATTTTGTTTAGAATATTTATAAATTTTTAGAAATAAAATTTAATCAAAATAGTTTGATGGAGTAATCCTCACTAAAAAATATAAACAAATAGTTTTGGCTATTTGATTCAAAATCGTTAGAGCCGATACCTAGTTTTAGCCTGATCGGTAAAATAGTTTAGGCTCTAGTTGGAGGTACAGACAGACGGAAATACAAAAACAACTTTTTCGGATTGGGGAGGGGGCGGGAGAAGGGAGGGGGTCGTGAAACCTCAAGATTCATCAAAATCTCAAGTTAAATTTTTTTGACGATCACAATACTTTCTCTACCTGTAAGATAGCGAGAAATTATATATAAATATATATTTTCAATTTTTCAAGTGAAATTTGTTTCGAGTCCTGATACTGCTTATTGGCTGTTCAGAACCAATTAAAATTATTATAGGATGAACTTAACAACCAGGCCCCAGACAACTTAACTGAATGTATGAATGTTATAATGAATGGATTATAAAAAAAATAGTGTTAACATTTGTTTACAATTTGTATTTAATATTATTCTATTATATATATATTTCCTCTCATGTTCATAACTATTTCAAGATTCGGATTTGGATTCGAAATTCGAATTCGTAAAATAGTGAATTTGATCCAACTCTAAAAAAAACTATAAAATAATATCAATGTTGACTGCGATAAAATATGTTTGTATATTCTAAAACTACCTTTCTATTAAAATCCTACTATTGCTAAGCCCAACAAGCGAACGATGCGTTTTTATTTTCTTTCATACCACCATAATTTAAATTCTTGATTATTTACAATGCAGTTCAAAGGAGGTATTAGAAATACCAGGATTCCGACTCACAAGGCCTATAGAGCATAATTCTTTAGACTTGAACTTTCTTAACTGAAGGGGTCGGGGCAAAAACACGATAACCCTTATTTGACGATAAAAATTTGTCAGCAGTGATTCTGGTTGCATAACTCTTGAATTACAAGTTGTCTTTATAGTCAATCAAGTACTTGATGTTAACTAATAGTCACGAATATTTTACTTATTTATTAAAGCTAGATTTAAGGATTTTATAGACGTTTAAGGTGACCTGGCGGTCTAGGGGTAAGGTGTCAGACTTCTGTGCTGGCGGCCGGGGTTCAATCCTCGGTCCCGGCACAGATTTATCTGATTACCAAACCCTTCCTTCACCTCTGACAAGACATCTTGTGAATGTGGGGAATGCCAGGCCTTCACCGTGGTTCGGAATCCACGTTAAACTGTAGGTCCTCCATTTCATCTCACAATAACCCTACCATTACACATTAGCGTAAGTGCGTATAACCCGAACGGGTAGTAAGACGCGGTGCTAATAATAATAATAATAATAATAATAATAATAATAATAATAATATAAACGTTTAAATATTGAAAATATCAATCTAAGTCAATGAGGGTTATCATGTTTTTGCACCAACTCCCTCAACTAAGAACGCCGCCTTTTTTAGGGGAAAATATCACAAGGCATAAGGGATCTTAGCTCAGATAAGGAATACAAACTCTCTTTAATATATATTATATATTATCCACTTTGGTGGCCGCATGGTCTAACGCACTACTATCGCATTGAACTAGACTGCTTATGACGGGGAGATCGAGGTTCGAATTTCAGTACAATTCCTCGAAATATAGCATTTCTAATCCCTAGTACCATTAGCGGAATTAATACATAGAGGTATAACACGAATGGGTAGTAAGAAGCGGTTTTTGTGTTGTACAAAAATTACCCAATTCTTTTCTATATATATATATATATATACATTTTCATTTAGTTTATTCTTAACTTTAATTACCTACCTAAATAGTCTTTGTTTACATTTTGTAAGAGTGATTGTCGTTCTGTATTACAGTGTTTGTCATAATTGTGTGTATATTTCTTTAAAATGTTTTATACATCTATTAAAATGGTTGAAACAGCTGGAGGAATGGAACAGAAACATTTGACACTAACAATATACCGCATTACACAGACGTAATCCGATAATCCGGTATATTTGCTAATCCGGCATTTCCTAAGTCCCGAGCGTGGCACATTATAAGACTTTTACTGTAACGCTAGATCTATGTTCCTGACCATTTACCTCATTCTATGACCCACCTCAGTGGTTAGCTAACGCGCTAGTTTCGTGTTAAGATGTACTGCCGAGGACGGGGAGATTGTGGTTTGAATCTCGCTCGGGTGAACTGGTGGTGGTTTTTACTAAATAATTTTCCACTAGGCCTCAACGCAAATGTGTGATCATTTCCTATATATTCAACCTTCCCAATTCCTAACCAATTAGTGTAATTAGTACTTAAAGCGTATAACCCGAACGCGTAGTAAGACGTGGTGCTAAATATTATTATTATTACTTATTCTATGAACTACGACATATCGCGTCAAACGTCGTTGAAAATGAAATATTATTAACTTTCTCATGATTTTTTTTTTAAATTATAAAACTTAAAATGTAATGTAAATAATCAAATAGATGGACGCCCATTCCTTTCCCTTCTATTTTGGCATGAATCTTATTTTAAAATAAGATTTTTTTTTTTAAATAACGCGGGGTTTCTGAATGTCTGCGGCGCGTCTCTGTGCTACGGTGTGCGCTCGCCTAATGCGTGTTAGTCTGTTTTAGTCAATTCACAATGTTCCTTATTTCATCATCGCACATTTCTTAGACACGGTCAGTCCGAACTGAGGCTTTGCATACACATTTGAATCCGAACTGAGGCTTTGCATACACATGTCGGTCTGAACTGAGGCTTTGCATACACATTTCAGTCCTAACTGAGGCTTTGCATACACATATCAGTCTGAACCGAGGCTTTGCATACACATGTCAGTCTGAACTGAGGCTTTGCATACACATGTCAGTCTGAACTGAGGCTTTGCATACACATGTCAGTCTGAACTGAGGCTTTGCATACACATTTCAGTCTGAACTGAGGCTTTGCATACACATGTCAGTCTGAGATGAGGCTTTGCATACACATGTCAGTCTGAGATGAGGCTTTTCATACACATTTCAGACTGAACTGAGGCTTTGCATACACATTTCAGACTGAAATTGAGATTGGTTGATGTTGAACGTGCTTTTGAGTAATTTGTGTTTGGTTTAAATATGGAAGAAACTTTGTGTGTTGCAATTTCACATATTGTTAGAAAGCGGAAATAAAAAGAGGCACTTGAAAATGTTGTGTGAAGGATGGACTACTAAAATGATGACAGTATTCTTATACTAAAACCTCGCACGAGTCAACAAGCCATTGAACATTCACAAGCACGAATGTGCACAATTCAAAGAAACGTATTGGAACAATTAAATATAACACTTATCACTAAACAATTGTGACAAAATAAACACAAGAGCCTTACAAACCATTATGTTTGCTCCACGAAATTCGGTGGCGGACTGATGGTTTGGACTGAAATCCCACCCGCTTTCCACACACTCGTCTGTTCGGTTTGAGCAGTCCACCGTCCTTACATACACACGGCAGCCCAGACTGATCAGTTCCGAATTAACGCATGTGGGCCAGGCCCTAAAGGATTTCATCGCGCAAGAGCCCTAATTATACAACTCACGTATTGTTATTATTATTATTATTATTATTATTATTATTATTA
>CABFOW010001692.1:119785-133893 GCA_902141385.1 Timema californicum
ATTTATTATTCATGTCTCAGTTACGGTGTATTGTTATTATTATTATTATTTTATTATCACCACGTCTTACTACCCGTTCGGGTTATACGCTCTTACAGTAATGTGTAATGGTAGGGTGGTTGGGAGATGAAATGGAGGGCCTACAGTTTAACGTGGGATCCGAACCAAGGTGGAGGCCTGACATTCCCCACATTCACAAGATATAATTAATACACGTCTTGTCAGAGGTGAAGGAAGGGTTTGGCAATCAGATAAATCTGTGCCGGGACCGAGGATTGAACCCCGGAACCCCAGTACAAAAGTTTGACACCTTACAGTTAAGCTTTAATTTTCAGAGAAAGAGCCTTATAGAAAATACAAACATGTTTGAAAATATTACTAGTGTTTTTATAGGTAGTGATAATATGATAATAAAAGGTGACATATTCAGATCACTTGACTTGAGGTGTGAATACGCGAGAGCAGGTCTAGTATTTATTATTATAATTATTATTAGTACCGCGTCTTACTACCCGTTCGGGTTATATGCTCATGAACTAATTACGCTAGTTGTTTTAAGAACAAGTAAGTTTATATTTTATAGGAAGTGTACCCATATTTGCATGGAGGGAGAGTGGAAAACCATTTAGGGGAACCACCCTCAAATAGACTCGACCGGGATTCGAACCACGATCTCCCCAACTTCAGCAAACCAGTCCAGCATGAGAGTGATGCCTTAGACCGCTTAGCCACTGAAGTAGGTATCAATAATAGTACTTTGATAGGTGGGTAGAGGGTTAAACCCTCAAAAACAACCCTTCTTAGTAAGGATCTGTAACACATCTTCAATTTTGATGATTTTGTCTTTAAAAATGACACAAGGGTAATTTGATGCTAAAATAAATTTTAGGTCATCTTTTTTTTTGGGGGGGAGGGGGAGGGGAATTTGACCACGATCACCACAGGTAAAAATACCTCCCCTCCCTGACCCCCTCTCCTCTCACCTTCTGATTGGTATTCCATACACGAGTAGACACTTCCACACATGGTTCCGGATCACTCACGCCACCACATCACTTCACTTCACTTCACTTGATTAGACGCGACTGGAAGTGATCACCCAGTGCGGTGTTGAGGTTTCCCACCGAGACTGGAGGAGATAGAGGAGGGGGGAGGGGGGGGGTGTCGGAAACTCTCCGCGGGTCTCCACCGTGTGACTCACTCTCTATCCATCTCATTACGTTCTTCGCTCGCCTTACACTTCTCCCATCGCAGACCTCACCGACTCCACAGCCGCCCGTGCCAAACCGGGCTGGCACTTTCTAAATAAGGGGTTTCCAAATTAAAAGTTACCGAGGGCCACCATTTTTTTTAGCACTACGTATTACTACCCGTTCAGACTATACGCTTATGTACTTAATACGGTAATGGTTTTAGGGATGAAGAAGGCTATATTTATAGGAAGTGTACCCACATTTGCGTGGTGGGTGAATATAAAACCATTTCGGGAAAAACCACCTTCAGTACATCCGAAAGAAATCCGAACCTTGATCTCCCCGTCGTCATTGGAAGTCTAGTATACAGTGAGATACGCACCTTAAACCATGCGGCCACCGAAGCTGGTAAGGCTACAATCGAAGCCACGAGTCTAGTGGCGGGTTGCATCATAATCGTCTAAGGGGCGGAAGGAAATAGGACTCTCACAGGTACTGTGCACAAGTTGTTATAAAAATAGAGAGTTGAATGAACCTCAGTTGGAGCTTTCCTGTATTCTCTTCAAAGTCGAAACTTTCTGTTTCTCGGGCAAAAACGTCAATTTTCACTACGGTAGATTAGTTTTCCAAAAAACTTCTCGGGCCGCAAAAAAAAAAAAAGGTACTGAGAGCCGCCATTTGAAAACTCTTTAGCTTCTCTCTCTTCAGATCATCTTTATAAATTATCCCCCCTTCCACCTGTCTAAATCTTTCCTCTCACGAACAAGCAAGGGCACCCATATGGTATTTCCAAATGGGGGGTGGATTGGAGTTCCATTTACCGTGGGTTTGGCACCCCCCCCCCTACTCTAGAGAACCTTTTAGGAATAAAACCTTGTGGGAGGGAATTTTAGAGCATATGAACATAATTCTGAGCCAATTATGAGTTAAAAGAGTCAATTATAGCACAAAAAAAACAACTGAAAAATTACAAAAATAAAATAAAATGTATTTTTAACTGAGAACCCATTGAAAATGAACATTATATTTTTTGCAAGCTTATTGTCCGCCCAGTGGGGAATACTTAAGACCACCCCCAATCCACTCCCCTCTTGCTATATTTTGGAGTTGGCCATAAGATTTGCAAACACATATCTGCAGAATAAATATGAAAAAGGAACCATAACTCACTTAAGTGGCCGAATGTCCGACAATGCGGACATTTTCAGTCGGTTGCGTGAGAAAAATACATCGTTATTAAAGTCGATTTGAGAGTATTTGACCTAAAAACTGACAAATATATATCAAGTACTTTCAAATGGTTTTAGAGTGATACCGGAATTATCTTGATCAGACATAATTGCTAAGGTTATGAGAAAATCAAAAATTTCAAGGATGTTTCCTACCTATGACGTCACCGAAGGTCAAGATAAGATTTCCTATGTTAATGAATTAACATTTTATTCAGCAAATTTTAGGATATAACGTTGAAAAAAACCCATAAATTCTTAAATAATTCTACGAATAGTCGTAACAAAATTATTATTTTTATATTTAAGTAGTTTTTATTGTAAACGTTTTGGGTTATAAATTATCTACAACTTAGGCTGTTTGGTTTGGTCATGAAAATGGATGCTATACCTTTCTGACCAAATTCAATCTTCTACCTAAGTGAGAAGTAGGTTTATATAAAAGAGTTGGTAATTTCAAACCAACCCCTCTCTTCCCATTTCATAAGCCCTCCCACTTAGAGAATTAAAATATTTAAAAATGATTGAGATATTTGGAGTAATCCTACTACATTCCTAGACATTTCTTTTTCATCCCGCTTAAAAGATTTGTTTTCTGTTAATACCCCCCCCCCCTACCCCTTATTTCCTGGAGTTATATAAAATTTAAAATCGCAAGATTGTTATGGTTACTTAGAGTGGTAAATTTAATTTTCAGCTGAGTTTTGTTTTATACCACACTAGGAAGTGGTTGTTTCAATTAGTTTTGAAAATTTACAGTCCACCTCCCCCCCCCCCATTTTGCTGACTCCATTCTGGAAATTTTATATTTGATGACTTAATTGATTATTATCTGGGGTAGTACCTCTACCTGCATGCAAGATTTCAATGTTCAACCTCATCTGCAATGATTTGTCTATTTATGGGCCCCACACCCCAATATTCCTGATATATATTTTGGAATTTCGCCTATATAAACTTTTCTGGTTGTACGGGTTGCTTATACCAATATTTGCGGGTCCCTAAAGGTATTAAAATATTTAAATTTCCTACTCTATGTGAAATGTTTTATTCTATTAACTTTGGACATTTTTGGGGGTGGGCTCTTTCTACCGCCATTTAATGATACAGTAGTTCATTCTGAAATTTTTACTTTTTTCATAGTGTTTTGGGCGGCTCTCAAGCCTTCCTGACAAATTTAAATCTTCTACCATAATGAAAAGTAGTTTTTTATACATGTTTGTAGATTTTTAAGCCGCTCCTCCCCGTTTCCCAGCCCTCACTTGAAAATTTCAAGCTTTAAGAACTATTTAGGCATTTGGAGTAATCACAAATTACATTCCTGTAAAAAAAACTCACCTAAACTTGTGGCTTTATGTTAATAAGTTGAAATTATCAGAATTGTATGGTTATTTGAAATGGTTCAGTTACCTTACAGATGAATTAGATTTTATAAGGCCTACTTCTACTAGTTTTGAAAATTGTGATTACCCACCCTTCACCATTTTCCAACTCTGACTTTGGAGTTTCATATTTTAAGATCTAATAGTGAATCTAAAGTGAAAGCTCTACATGCATTCCAAATTTCAAATTTTCTACCACGCCTATAAAGATGTGCCTAGTTATAGCCTACAAAATTCCACAGATACCTACCTATATTATACTTTCCTGTTTGTTAGATTTTTATGGTTGTTTGAGGTGATCCTTTTATCTGCTTGTCACTACACTTGTATGTAAATATTTCAATTTTCTACCATGTAAGAAGTGTTATATTCTATTAGTTTTATAATTTTTTTTTTGCAAGGAGTCCCCTTCTTTTATTTTTAGGTCCTTCGCTTTGAAATTTTAAAAAATGTGTTTGTAGTAGATCTTATACCTGCCTGGCAAATTTCAATCCTCTACTATGATGAGAAGTAGATGTTCATATAAGTTTTGGATATTTTTTAAAACTCCTATTTTACCAGCCCCCATTTAAAAGTTATCAAATATTTCATAATTATTTTGGTGTTTTGGGTTATTCCATTACATCCCTGGCAAATATAAGTTTTATACTTCATATAAAATTATCTGTATATTAAAATAGCCCCCACCTTCCAGTTTCACGGATATCTATTTTGAAATTTCTGACTGAATTTGTTGAACTCTCTATCTGCTTGTCTCTATACACGCATGTAAATATTTACATTTTCTACAAAAGAGGAATTGTTTAGTTCTACTAGTTTTGGAAATTTTTGGGAGGCCGGGGGGGGACTCTTCTTCCCACAATTTTTAAAATACTTAATTTTGAATTTTTCATGGTGTTTAGGGTGGCTCTTAAACCTTCTTAAAAATTATAATCTTCTGAGATTTGGCGCTATTATTTATGAATAACAAAGTAAGGAATCTTAGTTTGAACAATCGTGAGCCCTGACTCGTATCTACTTTAAATACTCTGTCAGCAGGAGAGTGAGGTTGTTCAATTTCAACATCTAAAATATCGAAAAATACTTTCACTTTTTCCTCGTTAAAGCTCTTAGCGTGGGCGATAGAGGTCCAACATGGATGTCTTATTGATAGTTGATCATTACATATATTCATAAAAGATCAAACCATGCTTTACCTGCCATAGCATCTGTGAAAGGATGTGGTATGTGGTTTCGTTTTGATAATTGGGGCGTCATTCGTCGGACGTCATTCATTGATAAACTATCAAATTTTCTCTCCATTAATAACAAATAAGGGTGACCTCGGGGTCTAAGGGTAAGGTGTCGGACTTATGTGCTGAGGGTCTGGGGTTCAATCCTCGGTCCCGGAACAGATTTATCTGAGTGCCAAACCCTTCCTTCACCTCTGACAAGACGTGTATTAATCACAATTTGTGAATGTGGGGAATGCCAGGCGTCCACCGTGGTTCGGATTCCATGTTAAACTGTAGGTCCTCTATTTCATCTTACAATCACACTACCATTACACATTAGCGTAAGTGCGTACAATCCGAATGGGTAGTAAGACGCAGTGCTAATAATAATAATAATAATAATAATAATAATAATAAAAAATAATCACAAATACTTTACAAGTTCTTTTTCCTAGATCTGAAGGTATGACAGGTTTTCTTCACAGTTTTATTTTTGCGCAACTTCTTCAACCGATGCTTCAGTCAGTAAACTCAGTTTGAAAAGTGTAGATTATGGTACACTAAAATGCTACGACGCGTCCATAGGTTTATTTTTTTCCCTCTCTGATTGTTTTGATAGGTACAATATCTCCTCGTCCCATTTTTTCCTTTGATCTGTGAAGTAGGCACTAGCTTCGTTCTGGGCACCATAAAAAATTATCCTCGAACACAAGTAACTGTGGACAAAAAGGGGGTTAAATTATGCTCCTTTTTTTCGTTCAAGCGTCAAGTTTACATTTATATATCTTGAGTAATTTCACTACATTCTTGGCAAATTTCAAATTTCAATTTTCTATCTCGCCTAAATCATGGTTTGGTTTTCTGTTAACGTGCTGTCATCCCTTACCCCAAGAGCTAAATTCTATAATTTGAAATTATCCGACTTGTTTGGCTAGTTGTAGGGGTCTCTTAACCTTACTATAGCATTCAGTTGAATTGAATTCAAAACAACCCACTAAACTAAAACAAGATTTCTCTTTGGATTTACTAATCTAATACATTCTTTAATCACTCTTTGGATTTGGTGATTGAGCTATACGGAAAAATGGATTTATTAATTCAATAGGAAAATTCACAATTGATTACGCGTTTAGAGACAAAATATTTTAAAAACACATCAATTTTATTTGATTAAATTCGTTTGATCAATGACATAAAACCTTCTCAGTAAAAATCTACATGATATAAAAAACTACAGCTCATTCACTTAAGCAGTTTCATAAATCGTGAGAGACATACAGACCGACACTTGGTTTATAAGGAGTGGAGATGGAAATAAGTTAGTCTAGATACTGTCCCAGCCATGAATATATTTTTTAAAATGTCCACAATATTCGGCATTTACATGTTCTTAGGAACTACTTTCGCACTAGACTAGACTTCTGATGATAGGAATATCGTCGTTCCATACCTGTTGGGTATATTAAAGGTGGTTTTTCTTAGATTATTTCCCACTCTCTCTATCCACGCAACTGCGGATACACTTCCTATAAATAAACCTTAACACACTAGCTTAATTAATATATAAACGTATAAACTGAATGGGTAGTATGAAGTGGTGCTAGAATAAAAGTCATGTTGTATAGAAAAATGAGACATTTCACAGCTCCAAGGAGTGGTATGTGATGTCACACAACAGTCATGTTGAACAGCAAGATGAGACAGCTCACAGCTCCAAGGAGTGGTATGTAGTGTCACACAACAGTCATGTTGAACAGCAAGATGAGACAGCTCACAACTGCTGGGAGTGGTATGTAATGTCACACAACAGTCATGTTGAACAGCAATATAAGACAGCTCACAGCTTCTGGGAGTGGTATGTAATGTCACACAACAGTCATGTTGTACAGCAAGATGAGACAGCTCACAGCTGCTGGGAGTGGTATGTAATGTCACACAACAGTCATGTTGTACAGCAAGATGAGACAGCTCACAGCTGCTGGGAGTGGTATGTAATGTCACACAACAGTCATGTTGAACAGCAAGATGAGACAGCTCACAGTTGCTGGGAGTGGTATGTAATGTCACACAACAGTCGTGTTGAACAGCAAGATAAGACAGCTCACAGTTGCTGGGAGTGGTATGTAATGTCACACAACAGTCGTGTTGAACAGCAAGATGAGACAGCTCACAGCTGCTGGGAGTGGTATGTAATGTCACACAACAGTCACACAACAGTCATGTTGTACAGCAAGATGAGACAGCTCACAGCTGCTGGGAGTGGTATGTAATGTCACACAACAGTCATGTTGTACAGCAAGATGAGACAGCTCACAGCTGCTGGGAGTGGTATGAAATGTCACACAACAGTCATGGTGTACAGCAAGATGAGACAACTCACAGCTCTAAGGAGTGGTATTTAATGTCACACAACAGTCATGTTGTACAGCAAGATGAGACAGCTCACAGCTGCTGGGAGTGGTATGTAATGTCACACAACAGAATGAGACAGCTCACAGTTGCTGGGAGTGGTATGTAATGTCACACAACAGTCGTGTTGTACAGCAAGATAAGACAGCTCACAGATGCTGGGAGTGGTATGTAATGTCACACAACAGTCATGTTGTACAGCAAGATAAGACAGCTCACAGATGCTGGGAGTGGTATGTAATGTCACACAACAGTCATGTTGAACACCAAGATAAGACAGCTCACAGTTGCTGGGAGTGGTATGTAATGTCACACAACAGTCATGTTGTACAGCAAGATGAGACAGCTCACAGTTGCTTGGAGTGGTATGTAATGTCACACACAGTCATGCTGGACAGCAAGATGAGACAGCTCACAGTTGCTGGAAGTGGTATGTAATGTCACACAACAGTCGTGTTGTACAGCAAGATGAGACAGCTCACAGTTGCTGGGAGTGGTATGTAATGTCACACAACAGTCGTGTTGTACAGCAAGATGAGACAGCTCACAGTTGCTGGGAGTGGTATGTAATGTCACACAACAGTCGTGTTGTACAGCAAGATAAGACAGCTCACAGTTGCTGGGAGTGGTATGTAATGTCACACAACAGTCATGTTGAACAGCAAGATGAGACAGCTCACAGCTGCTGGGAGTGGTATATAATGTCACACAACAGTCGTGTTGTACAGCAAGATAAGACAGCTCACAGTTGCTGAGAGTGGTATGTAATGTCACACAACAGTCATGTTGTACAGCAAGATAAGACAGCTCACAGCTACTGTGAGTGGTATGTAATGTCACACAACAGACATGTTGAACAGCAAGATGAGACAGCTCACAGATACTGGGAGTGGTATGTAATGTCACACAACAGCCATGTTGTACAGCAAGATGAGACAGCTCACAGCTGCTGGGAGTGGTATGTTTCTCTAATGTCGGTCACTAGGATTCAGTGACCAGGATATGACGTCAACCAGACACGAGCCTGTAGGAAAACCGCAATCTCACTTTGCACTAGAAAGGAAAAGCTGACATCGTTCCACTAGTTTACGTACTTATATTATTCATAATAGTTCCGTCATGTTTATTTAAAAACAACTAAACAACAACACGTGCTAGAAGTGTTATTTCCTTGTATATATATTATTGTTAGCGGATATTTTTAACAATCATAGCAACAGGATGAGTAAAGTGGATAGTACCATTGCATGATATATTTAAAAAAAAGCTTTATTGTTAGAGGTTTCTATAAATGGATAATGGAATAAGATGAGTAAGAAGGTGCTAGGTGTAATATAATATGTCCACCCCGTGCCCTCCTACCTGATAGAGCTATTCAAATGTATTACTCTTGGGCTATAGACGAGGATGATGCATTTTAGAGGTTATGTAACAAAACCTACATTTAAGGATTGTGATAAAACTATTAAGTAAAGTCATCCTCAGTACACAATGATTTCAATCAAACCTTGACTTTCTCGTCAACAGAAAACGTGAATAGGCGAGTTTGACGTTTAGTTCGTGTGTCCACTGACGTGGCTAGTTGATTATCGACGATTAAATCTGTACAAACAAAGATGACGATATTAATAAAATGAATAGTACCATTGAATTAAACTATGTTGCCTGACAAAAAATATATGAGTGGCCCATATTTTAAGAGCGTTCATCATAGCATGCTCAACTCGGCTCCCGGCTCGCGCGAGGTTTGGGAGTAAAAGGGAAAAGAAAATACTATGATACGCCAGAAATATGTGCAGTGCATTCGTATTTGAATGATTATGAAAAATTTTCTGTGGTGACGATGAGGCACAAAGCGACAAAGTTTCTTGTTAATAACTACAGTATATCCCTATCATGACAGAATGAAGATTTGTGCACAATCTTAGCTGTGAGGACATTCTAAAATGGTCATGAACGATCTTTTCAATGCAGTTTTTATCCAAATATCATCTAATATTTCAACAATATTCTGCATAAGGAACCTCTATTAAATCTTTATCTCTATTAATGTTTAGTCAGAAATGATCCACGTGCAATAGTGTTTGTGTAAATTTACGATTTATAGCTGACTGTATCACAGAGTTGATTAGTATGTGATGCACTTTCTTAATTAGTAGAGTTCCCGTTTGTCAGGAGAAGGGATATTTTTACATTCGCTCACAAGAGTCAGAGTTAGGTGTGATAAACGCTCGCCAACATTGTAAGCTATTATCAATCAAAAATGTGTTTTTATTTTAGAAAAAAATAAACTGTGGTCTAAAAGTTTATTTGACTAGAGAGTTTATTTTTTGCACCGCTTCTCTGTCCGGGCCAGTCGATTATCAACACTAATAAAGAGGGTATGAGGAAGGTAAATATTTAGAGTAAATGAACTGGTATTTGTGTAACGGTAGCATGGGAAACCATTTGTTAAAGGAAACCTCATCAAACCCGAATGAAATTCCTCCCAACCTCCCTTTCCCCGACCTTCACGTCAACTGGAAACAAGATGACGAGACTGACGTCTTTGTCCACGTGACCAATTATGTGAGTTTGATTTTATTCAAATTTGTAGGAACTGTAAGCCATGCTTTTTTTGCTTTATATAATTTTACATTTACTATTTTTCTAAGGAATTGATAACTATTTGGATTAAAAACTTTTCTGATGTAGATTTCTTACATGTATACAATAAATTTAAAGTAAAAAATGTCCATTTCAATTTTTTTCTATATACCCTGCCTTGTACTAAATTACAGACCTATCCACGTTGGGGTACACGCGTACTAAAAGTTGTCTACTCTGGTTTTCTATTGACATAGAGGACGAGGTTTGATTCCCGGTCAAGCGTGCCACTATTTAAAAAAACCACATGTATTGGCGTTTAAGTACATGAGCATGTATCTTGGATCATCAAAGGAAGAAACGTGTCTGACAGTTAAATGAGTTCATGCGTCAAGCAATGTTTTCTGCATCTGCTTCTTTTGATAACTTTAAGACAAAATGTAAGGTCCGCACCGGTGGGCACATGGGCAAAGTCCTCAGGATGGTCATGTCTAGTTTTCCGATGACGTAGAGGTCACGTGGAGGTCAGGGCTCCATTTATGGTCTGCATGTACCGATGACACGTAGAAGGATAGATAGATGGATGTTTGTATGTGACCAAGGATGATTTTTCTTATATTGGCTCCACTTCTCCTCCATGAAAATGCTTGTACAATTCTTCTAAATTATATTTTCCTCCTCCCTACTCCATTAATGTAACTAAGAGCGTTCATCATAGCAGGCCCATCTCATGCTTCCGGCTCGTTTGTGTGCGCGCGCGAGGTATGGGTAAAGAAAAAACCTATAATATGCCAGAAATGTGTGCAGTGCATTCGTATTTGAACGATTACTCGAAATTACCCGCGGGGACGATGGGGGACAAAGCTACAAAGTTTCTTGTTAATAACTGCAGTGTGTCCTTACTAAGACAGAATTAAGATTTGTGCACAATGCTTAGCTGTGAAGCCATTCTAAAATGGTCAAAAACTGTATTTTCAGTGCAGTTTTTATCCAAATATAATTTAATATCAACAATATTCTGTATTAGGAACCTCTATTAACTCTTTATCTCCATTGATGTTTAATCAGAAATGATCCACGTGCAATAGTGTTCGTGTAGATTTACGATCTCGAGAACTGTATCAGAGTTGATTGGCATGTGATGCACTTTCTTAAAAGCAAATGATCATGGACGGGTAAATTCCATCCACAACAGGAGTGATGGTAAATAACAGCTAGCAAAATTACCTACTTTAACGTATCCATTCGCCGAACCAGGTGATCTGCCAGATCATATTTTTGTCACTTATGGCAATCAAAACTTTCACAACAGACAATATTATGTTTTAAATTAAGGCTTTCTTTAAACTATTTTTACTTCTTCTGATTGCTGTCAACTACCAACACTCCTAAGGTGAATGGAATCAAGTAAAACGTGTGTCATGATGGTTCTACACCTTACATGCATTTGATATATTTTATAAATTATTCTTTTAATGTATATCCCAACTCTCACAACAACAAAAAATCACTCAGTAATAGATTGACTTTTAAATGTCCAGATACTCACGACGAGCCTTACTCTGACACTTTGATCGTATTTTACACACGTATTAAAGAGAAGCTTATGTTCAGTGCTAGTAAAACCAAATAAACCACGAGACGTGTGTTTATTATTCCAGTTAGAAGCTGCCTTCTGAATGGAGCAATCCTGTAACACTTTGAAATACACCTTACTAATGTAGCCTACAGTTTAAAGACGTGTTTTTTTAAGTTGTTGTGTTTTGAACGACATGGTTATTGATGGATTCCTCACTCGTCATCGGTGGCCACATAGTCTAACGTGCTACTCTTGCAGTAGGCTAGACTTCCAATGACGGGGAGTTCGGGGTTCGAATATCGGTCGGGTGTACTGAGGGTGGTTTTCCCCAAATGGTTTTCCACTCTTGCTCCACACAAATGTGGGTACACTACTTATCAATATGACCTTCCTAATCTCTAAAATCATTAGCGTAATGGGCACATAAGCGTATAATAATATTTAGCACCACGTCTTACTACCCGTTCGGGTTATACACTCATAAGTGTGCTAAAAAAAGTATTGTAAACAGCCCCCTTATTCTTTACAGTAATTGCAATAAAATAATAAAACAACTCTTTACAATATTGGTAAGCTTAGGTTAAGTTTATATTTGGCTAGTTCGTGAAACTCGCTATACCTGTGATTTCTGTCAAATATACATTTCTTGTGGTGTTGCCATATACAGCTCAGAGACGATAAACAATGGTGCGATTTTGACACATTTATCTTGTTCACTGCTAATACGAGTATATCACAAACCAGGTGCACCAATTTGGCCTGTGTACTTTCAGCTCGTAACCCATTCATCCAGAGATCACGTTATGACAGACCACAGTAGATGAATATCCTCCGTTTGAGATACACTCTAACCTGCGTGCTCACAAATGCGGATGCAGGTGTTGTCGATACATTGGTTTTAATATTGCTTCGGCATAACTATATTTTTTTAGTGCCAAGCGTTTTATTGCCGTTCAGGGGCTGAAATTGAATCCGTCACATCCTGTTTGTCAAAGTTTATCCAAGTTTTATTGACTGATGTGATAGGGATTTAATTAAGCCACTATGACGTGTTCAGACACAGCCAAAACCAAGGAAGACTGTCCATAAATCTTCCAGTCTAATCATACTATACTTCCGGGTAGGGCAAGCCTATCGCCATTCGCTGCAAGTGGCAAATTGGCGATAAAAGTGTGGCGAATTTGAGTTTGCCAGCTCTCATAGTAAAATCAACTCTATCCCGATGGCGTGTGGTGGTTGAAACTTGTGTCAAATTTAATATTAAATTGTCTTACATTTTCAATCTGAGCAGTTTTCATCATTTTGCGTCTGAGGCACTTGTAACCGGGTGTGAACATCTTTTGAATAGACTAGTACAAACAGTGAGTATTGTTTTAAATATTCTATTGGGCAAATTATTTTCTCAATTTTTACATGGTGTGGTGAATTTTACTTCTCATTCATCGTCTCTGTGGCTACAATGGACTATGTATATGTGTAGAACACTTCTGCTCTACATATTTATTAGTGCACATTCATGATTATTATTACTATTATTATTAGCACCGAGTCTTACTACCCGTTCGGGTTATACGCACTTACGCTAATGTGTAATGTTAGGGCGATTGTGAGATGAAATGAAGGACCTACAGTTTAACGTGGGATCCGTACCACGGTGGAGACCTGGCACTCCACACATTCACAAGATGTATTGTCAGAGGTGAAGGAAGGGTTTGGTAATCAGATAAATTTGTGCAGGGACCGAGGATTGAACCCCGGCCGCCAGCACAGAAGTCCGACACCTTACCCCTAGACCGCCCGGTCACCTATTCATGATTCAAGTAATTCATAAGCAATAAGTGAATTAAGGTATTGTGGCAATACGAAGACATTTAATATATATATTATATGATGTGAAGTATTCATTAAAGAAATAAAAGTTTTTATTTTATGGGGATATTTAACATTTTCCTCTTTGTTTTGATGAATGAACGACAATCTCTTATTGTTCGTTAAGCAAGAATCTCACTCCACGGATAACAACTAATTTATGTAGGCAACAAAGCTCGAACCAAACTTCGCATCGTAATGCGGCTTCCTGTAATATATAGACTTGACAAAAAAAGTTAAATATGAGATAATGAAACCGTTTTATCATATGTCAAAATATATAACTAAATTTAAAAGTAATTATTTTAAGAAGGAAAAACCTAGAAAAAAAACTGATCTTAGTTTTGTTTTAGTAAAATGAGCAGTCTAGAAACTCGGACATAGGTTAATTTCGTTTTCTGGTTCAAGCGTAATTTTGTCTAATATTGGTCGTGAGATGTGCTTTTGAAGGTGCACTTCAGCTGAAAATAAACTATATACACTTTGTGTACACACCCACATCGCCCATACGTGTCATTTGTCACCCCAGGTTCCACCCACCAATGTAGCTTTCTTCTTCTTCTTCTTATTATTATTATTAGCACCGCGTCTTACTACCCGTTCGGGTTATACGCATTTACGCTAATGTGTAATGGTAGGATGATTGT
>CABFOW010001693.1:13499-33521 GCA_902141385.1 Timema californicum
TATTTTGTTACTTATTTTAATTCATTATTTACGATTTTGGGGATAGGATCACCGAAAAAAAGAAAGGTTTTTTTTTCGTAGCCTACTTTTAAAAAGAATCTGAAATGTGATTTGCTTAGTAAGCTAAGCTTGCTTTTGAATTTTGCTCTTAACAACAAATGTTTTGTATTGAAAATGCATGTGAAGGAAACATTTAAACTATTAAAGTCATTTTTACATAGCAATCTTATACTGTTTTTGATAAATGAGCTCAAGTGTTTTAAATAGAAATAACACGTAAAACATGCCAGTCAATAAGGTCGATTCTCAATTAGTTGGTATAAAATAAAAAATAAAAGAATAACAAAGGCCGTGAAGCGAGTATTTATTCGAGTGTCTAGAAAAAGAAGCAATACTAGCTCCGTAGCTTGAGTATTGCGAGTATTGTGAGTATTTCAAGTAGGTGAGTATTTGAGTATTGCGAGTATGCGAGTATCTCCGATCACTAATATCTCAATCATCGATACTTTTGGGATCGATTAACTGGGAGTATCAGTGATCAAATGGTATCGGTGAAAAAATCACAGTCAGTGGTATATCGCCCATCTCTAGTAAATACTATAGTGAAGATATCCAAACTTGGTGACTTGACAAGCACTAAAGAATTAACAAGATACATCTTTGGAAAAGATTAATGTTTTAGTGTGCTGCCGTTAGAAATAGTAAAGCTAATATTTTGCTTGTAACTATGAATTGTTATCAATAGTCAGGATAATACTTAACTTTTGAATGCATATATGTGTGTGTGTTTTTTAAGGTTATGTGAATTAAAATTTTATTTCTACATTCATAATCTATCTCTCACATTATGTCGAATCTTCTCACCCATTTCTCCTTTAAATAACCATTAGACAACATCTCATAATGTAACTATTTTGAACTCAACATAATACTTTTACTGCCCCCACCCCAATGTCCTAACCTCCTACCCCTTCTAATCCCTGAAAACGAGAAAATTTTGATGGTAGTTGATATGATCCTGAGTTCATTATCAACTACAACAATTTTATTTAGTATCTGTGTCTCTGAGAATTCATTGTTTATTTAGGCTTCTCCATATAGCCCTGAGTGTAGTAGCAACAGTAGTGACTACAACAATTGTGCCTTTGCCTCGTCTCGACCCAAGATAGCACCGGACTGGCACACTCCATCAAAGTACGAGTGGCCGCCCAAGACAGAACCGGTGAAAACAAGTCAACAAGGTCAGTCATACATCTAATTCAATTATAATTTAGCTAATCTAGATAACATTTGATATAAATAAATCTGAAATGAAGTTGAAGACTTGGTAGTGTCCTAGGTTTATAGATTGGTAACATTCACTTAAATATTTCCATCCATACTTGATACTGTGTAATTTACCAATCCATAGAGTCTAGATATGTGCAAGATAACATAGATTGGTTGTGTTTTAACACATATGAGGCTTTATTGCTCATTGTTAGAAGCAGGGTAAAAAGAGTTAAATAGGATTCCTTTGAAAACATGAGTAAAAACCATAATGACTTGTCATACCATGTGCTTATCTGAGCCAGGAGCTTGCCTGGCCATACCCAATGTACTAAAGGGTAACAATAAACCATTCTTTGCTCGCCATGCAAGGTGGGTAATAAATAGAGAAATCCATGAATCAACAAAACCGGTCCACCGTGCATCTGTTTGTGTCATACCTAATTGGCAATATTTTACTTGTAAGTTTTGACTCTTGCTTGAGTAGTCTCTATGGGCTTGCAAGTTTGGGTTTTTTCATTCGAGTCGAACTCGAGTCTTTATAAAAGTTTCCGAGTTCGAGTCAAGTTTGAATATATTCATAACTTTATAATGTTAATAGTATATATTTGTTTATTTTAAATGTAAATAGGTATCACATCTTTAACATTTCAGCTTTAAAAAATATACCAATACACATGTTCTTAAAATATGAAGACACTCATTTTTATAAATATAAATACTTTTAGAAAAAAGTTAATAAATGGGAATATCGGTTTTTAAATTAGAAATAACACTTTAAAAAACACAATTTAAAATAAAAAGAACACTAAAAATATAGGGCCTTATACATGGTGGCCAGAGACAGGGAAAATCTGGAAAAGTCAGGGAATTCTAGGATGACAGAGAAAACAGGGAAATGTCAGGGAATTTAACTAAATATAAGGAAAAGTCAGGGAATTAAAAATATGTCTAAAATATCCCATTAATTTTGCAACCAAACACTAAAACAAGAGTTAATAATACCTAAATAAAATAACATTTTAATTTTTTAAATAACTGATAAAACTGTTTATGTTTAGTAAATACAAACTTTTTTTTAGTATGTGATCAATAATAAGTAAAACAAGTCATCATCTACCATTAAAACTGAAAAAAAAGTCGTCATGGAAAATTGAAAAATGTTGCCTGGAAAACCTGAAAAAGTCAGGGAATTTTGTAAAATATGTTTTGTAGCCACCATGTTATAGAAAAATAATTTAAACGGTTTAAACATTCATGTCTTGGACATTAAAATGAATAATTGCATGATGACTTGGAAATGTACAATAAGATAGTGTAGAAACACTGCACAATAATGTAAGATAAGTGACAGTGAAGGAATTCAACCTTAAATTATAGGTTAGGCCTAGATAGAAAAACACACTTCTCTCTTCATTTCTTCAAACACTTTTACATTTACCACTTCTTCAAAACTTCCACAGTAGCACATTGTTTTGAATTTTCAGAAATATTACTTTTTCATTAATGTCTCATCATATAAAAAAAATATTTCTGAAAATTCAAAACGAAGTGCAACTGTATAAGTTTGAAAAAGTGGGAAATGTAAAAGTGTAAGAAGAAATAGAGATATAAGCCTAACCTAACTATCCTTTCGGGTTGGCTTCCTTCACTATCACTTTACATTATTGTTGAGTGTTTCTACACTATCTAGATAAAAATTAATAAACCTGACGTTTTAATAAGCTAATATTTCCCCCAAAAATGCTTCAGTAATTTAATTTACCCTATAAGAAAACGTAAGAATCATAAAAGTTAGAAATTTGAAGTGTTTCATATTTCGTTTATTATTCCTTATTGTAATCATGCATGGTCACGTCTTCTGTTCCATTTCCATTCCTCTATTTGCAGTTGCAAATGCACATTGTACGGGCTCTTGTTAGACATTAGTTTATTGAGAAATTTACTTCAATTCAATTTTCAATGCTTATAAAAGTTAATGCTCATACTATAGAATTAAAAATAATGTGACTAACAAAACAAACAATATGAAATAATAAATGCTTTTTTAATATCAATTTGGTAAGTTTGGTAAAATATGTATTGCAATAAATAAGATCAACATTGATTTTAGACAGGTTAACCAACATAATTCTATAACTATTAATTTACCCTATAAGAAAACGTAAGAATCATAAAAGTTAGAAATTTGAAGTGTTTCATATTTCGTTTATTATTCCTTATTGTAATCATGCATGGTCACGTCTTCTGTTCCATTTCCATTCCTCTATTTGCAGTTGCAAATGCACATTGTACGGGCTCTTGTTAGACATTAGTTTATTGAGAAATTTACTTCAATTCAATTTTCAATGCTTATAAAAGTTAATGCTCATACTATAGAATTAAAAATAATGTGACTAACAAAACAAACAATATGAAATAATAAATGCTTTTTTAATATCAATTTGGTAAGTTTGGTAAAATATGTATTGCAATAAATAAGATCAACATTGATTTTAGACAGGTTAACCAACATAATTCTATAACTAAATAGTAACTAAACTAGAACTAGTTTTGTAGCTAAACGTATTAATTAATTCGAGTTTTAAATATCTTATGTTTGAAAACATTTAATACAACAGTATATTCTTTATATTACATTTTTAATTTAACATAAATTATTATTTTACAAAAATAGTAAACAGAATTATTCAATTATCTAGTAATCTACTTAGCTATTTTTATTTTCATGGTTTTGTCATGGAAATACAAGTAAACAACGTCATTCAAGTATAATCCAAAATGGACAATTGAATAAATTTAATGGTTGAAAATGGTTTTAAAGCTCTATTACGTTATTAATGTGAAAATTGAAATTAATTTCTAACAATTTAAGTAACCGAATGGTTCATAAGTGGAAATGCCGATATTATCTCAGTTAAATAGCCTATGCTTACTATTGCATTTTAAAATTGATTATTAAATACATTAAGTGAAAGCTAGAAAATGACGAGCCTACAAAACTTTGTCTTGATCTCGAGCTTAAAGGACGAGCTCGGCTCAAAGCTCGAAATCTGAGTACCGCAGAGTTCTAGTAGTCTCCAATTGTGATATTTATTTGTTAAATACAAATAACCGAATGGACCACATACATAGTTTTAACCTATCAAGTATTGGCTTTGGAAGATTTGAGGATCAACACCTTAGGACACACGACCAGTGCTGAATGTGAATAGATTATTGAAGTATTTTTACAAAACTAATTTATGACCTTAATGACATATTACTACATTGGCTATAAACACGTATCATTTGGAAAAAAATTAAATTAAATACACATTACCTTTTTAAATTGCATCTAATCCCTAACAACTCTCGGCACAGCATTGGTATTGAATTCTAAGCATATTTTGGGGGAATTCTGGTAGCATTAGTACTTTTATTTTAAATACGATGGGGATCTGTCTGAGCAAAAGTTTAAATCAAACATTCCCTTCATGTGGACTAAACAATGACACTTTTTTTAACAGCCTCTATGTTTTTATTTAGAAAATGTTTGGGCATTGTTGTGCTTTGTCACATTCAATTGTTGGGTGTATTCATTCCACTCTCTTTTTTTCATTCTGCTCACGCCTCTCTATTGCACTTTGTTCAGTGTTGCAATTTTTCTTGAGTTTACACCTTGCCTTTTCTCCTGTACCTTATAAGCAAGGGGCTGCTTGCTGGAAACTTATGGTATGGTGGTAGGGACTACTTCAGGAGGAGCAATCAACAAAGAATCATCAATTAAAACTTTACCTTTCAGCATAGGAACATGAAATGTAAGAACAATGAGAGGGGCTTAGAAACTGGAACATTTAGGAAAGGTGTCGTGTGACCATTGCGGGATTAAGTGAAATCTGGTGGAAAGATATAAGTGAATAGTGTCTGGAGATTATACAATGTTCTATTCAAGGCCGAAAGAGTGCAGAAAAAGGTGTAGCAATAGTGGTGAAAAGTGTTAATAAAGTGATGTATCATAGGGATAAATTAAGGTTTGTTAAATTAATTATGCCGAATCGGTGAATATTTTATTAGTACAAGTGTTCATGCCAACAACCGAACAGGTGATGTCGAGATAGAATAAATTTATGATAAAATTGAAGTAATTATTCAACATAAGGGAAAGTGAACACTATCATCATGGACGATTGGAACAGTATAGTCGGAGAAGGATGGGAGCAGAAGATCATAGGGCCACATGGACTGGGGAAGACAAACAATAGAGGGCAGATGCTCATCAGATTCTGCCAGTGGAATTACCTGGTGGTGACAAGTATCAGGCTCAAACATAAAGACAAAACTATACACATGAAAGAGCCCAGGAGACATCAGCAGGTACCACCTCGACTACATCTTTGTCAAGCAGTGATTCAAGAATGACGTGAAAATGTGATGAAATTGCCACGTGCCGATAGCAATTCGGACCACAACCTGCTGGTCGCGTACTTTTAAACCAGACTAAACAGGATTAGGAAGATGAGCAAGAGAAATCGAGGTGGGACCTAAATAAATTAAGAAGCAAGTTTGACATTGTGAAGAATTCAATAAAACAAAAGTTAAGTGAGGTGACACAAGAGAGTATAAGTGTGGAAGGAAAGTGGAATAATGTTAAAAATATTTTTTGAAGGTGCTAAGTGACCATGTTGAAAAAATGAAGAGGATGCACCAAGGCCCCGGGTAACAACAGGCATGCTTCAGAAAATGAAAGAAAGAAGAAAATGGAAAATTTTGACAAAGATGAATATATGACGCTAAATGAGTTAAAGAGAGAAATAAGCAAAGTGAGGAAATACTATATAGAGAAGACATGCGATGAGACAATCAAACTGCAAAGAAAAAGAAGTTTGTCCTTGTGCACCAGAAAACACAGGAACTGGGAGGGAATGAAAACAAAGGTGTGCGAATAGTAGGTATATAAAACACAAAGGTCAGATGGTGATGGATCATAAAAAGGTTCTCACAATTTGAGAAAGATATATAGAAAAACTGTACAACAAGAAAAATTGACCAGGGATTGTGAAGGTATAGGAAGACGAAAAAGGACCCAGTATTTTAAAGAGTGAAGGGGAGAGAACCATAAAAGACATGTGGCAAAGGAAAACTGCTGGATATGACGACGACATACCAGTCAACCTTCTCAAGGAGCTGGAAAACAAGGGATTAATGGCTCTGACAAAACTTATAATTAGGATCTACAAACAAGAGAATGGCCCAAGGACTTACTAGATGTAACCAGGTGACTCTAAAGAAGAAGAAGAAGAAGAAACAAGATAAGAAATGCCAGGACTAAAGGACCATCAGCCTCATCTTTCATCTGGGGAAGATTGTAGCAACAATACTCAACAGGTGACAGGAACAGAAAATATAAAGTGTGTTGGAAGAAGACCAATTTGGATTTAGAAAAAGAAAAGAAACCAGAGATGCTGTGAATAATTCCAGATAGAGTGTTGGAAGTCTAGGAAGAGGTTTGTTTATATTGGGTTAATTGACTGGCAAAAGGCTTTCAATATAGGGAATTGGAAGAAAATGATGAAATACTCAAAATGTCAGCATCAACTGGAAGGTCAGAAGGCTGATTGCAAACCTGTACCTGGGTCAGTGGGTGCAGGTTAGGTTGAATAGTGGAGAGACCAACAAAGTAGAGACAGGAAAAGGATTGAGACAGGGATGCTGTTTTTCACGCAGTCTGTTCAACTTGTGTGGAGTGTGGCTGGTCAGGGAAGCCTTGGAGGTACATGTTAATTTCAGGATAGGAAGTGTCATCAACTCAGTAAAATATGCAGATGGTCAAGCATTGATGGCCAGAAATAAAGAAAGGTTGCAGGAAATGATAGGTTGGGAGGTGGAGATAGTTAGAAGATATGGCATGGAGATCAACACTGAAAAGTCAAAAGTGACGGTGATTTAAAAAGAATTAAATGCTGCTGCAAATAAAAATGGGAAATCAGGAGTTGGAAAACAGAAATTCAAGTACCTGGAAAGTCTGATGACAAAGAATGCCTACTTCACCAATGAAATTAGGTTGAGGATCGCCAAAGGCCAAGGAAACTTTAAACAAGAATAGGTTAATGGTGACCAGTAGTTGTGTTTGAAACTGAGAAAGAACTAATGAAATGCTACGTTTGGAACAGCACACTGTATGGAGCAGAAACTTGGTCTCTTAGGAAGATGAAAAAGGAATACTCGAAGAGCTTTTAAATGTAGTGTAGGAGAAGACATGAGAAGATCAGATGAACAGACAGGGCTACAAATGAAGAACTCCTAAGAAGATTGGGTGAGAAAATAACCATTTTTGATGTGATTATTCAGATCTGAAAAATCCTTAGGAGGAACAATCTTCTGCACAATGTCATAGAAGGGAAGGTTGAGGGAAATAGGAGCTTAGGCAGAAGAAGGATTCAAATATTGGATGACTTGAAGGAAAGAAGAAAATTCTGGGAACTGAAGGAGGTAGAGGGCAGAGCGCATCGGCGGTCTAAGTTGACTGACAAAAGGAATTGACCTGCCGGAAGACAGAAAACTTAATAATAATAATAGTATTTTTAATTGTATCAGGAGTACATATTTTTTTGATCATTAAACATGGTCCAGCCTAGCACAATGTGATTGTCAGCTAGTGCTTCACCACAAATGTCATACATACATGCAATAGTGTAGATATATAATAAATACATTTCATTCCTTTAAGTCTATTCTTACAACTAACATAATTCTAATACTTAATTTAGTTCCTTAAATCTATTACATTTTATATTTTATTTAATATTCGAAAACCAGTCTCAAGTCCATTTCATGGCTTATTAATTTTGTCGTATGAGTAAATTTAGTATTATCATTTCATTAAATCTATGAGCCAATTAGCCATTTTTTATTTCTCTTTTTACGTTTGATATTTTATCTATTCCCAAAAGGGTTTTCGGTATCGTTTGATAGTTTATCTATTCCCAAAAAGTTATCCGTTATCATGTTAAAAAGTGTTGGTATTATTATTTTCATGTGTTGTTTTCAGTATTTATTTATATATAAAGGTATTTTGTACTGTCATTTTCTGGTGTTTTAGCTATGAGCCTGCCCTACTTTATATGTTTCTGAGTAGTAATAGTACTGAATTATTATTTTATAGTTATACATGTTTTTTACTGTCAATAGATTCCACTCCTTATTCATGTCTTTGGTACTATTGTTGCTTTCCCTCATTATATTAAGAACTTTAATTTGAATATTTCTTAATCGATTTAAATATAGATCACTTGTCTTTCCCAAGGAAGTAATACCATAGCCTAGATGTGATTCTATTAGCACATGATACACTATTTTTAGAATATCACATGTAACATATTGTTTTAGTATACATAGTATTGGCCCAAGAATAGATCCTTGTGGTACTCCAATATCTATACCCAATACTTCACTTTCTATATTATTTATTTTAACTATTATTTCCTGTTGGAGACACTGACTAAGATACACGATCCAACCACTGCACCAATCACGGAAGGCGCTGCAGTAGCGCAAGCATCACGAGTTAGCCAATCACATAACTTTCACTTACACAGTTCTTTTTCTGTCACCAAACCGACCGCTTCGTTTTGTGCTCACGCTAACCTTCTTTTGTGTTAATTAGCCTACTAAGTGTATTTGTAGATTCTATGTTCGTCTCGGACGTTAATTTTGTGTACTCGACATTAACCTTTGCTAACAGGTTATGGGCCCAGTACTCGTCGCGATAATTATCGTGTGACTAATCGAAGATCGCGAAGCACGTGACTCTAACGGACACTGCGCCATATTTAGTCTAGAAAAACTCGTTAGTACGCTGCGAAAATGAACGCAACCGGCGTAAAGTTCGAAGTTTTAAATAAAGAGAATTATGAAACATGGAAGCTACAGATGCGTGCAGTTCTCATAAAGAATGATGCATGGGGCTATGTGAGCGGGACAATCGTGAAGCCGGAAGCGGCTGCAGCCGAGCCAGCGACGATTGAAGCCGAACGACGGTGGAGAGAAGCCGACCTGAAGGCACAATCTGACATAGTGCTCGCCATGAACCCGTCAGAAATAAAACAGACTAAGGGCTGCGAAACTTCACGAGCAATCTGGGAAAAATTAGAGGGAATATACCAGTCCAAAGGGCCGGCACGGAAGGCTGCGTTGTTGAATAACTTGATGTCCTTGAAACTACAAGATGGCGGCGACATGCATGAACACACTCGGTGTTTTTTCGACATGGTGGATAGGTTGGCAGAACTTGAAGTTGATATTAATCAAGAGCTATTGGCAGTCATGTTTTTGCGCAGCCTACCGGAGAGCTACGAAAACTTTCGTTGCGCCATGTCGTCACGTGACGCATTACCGCCTCTGGAGATGCTTCGAATCAAAGTTACGGAGGAATTCGACGCGCGTAAGGAAACGAGCCGGAACTCAACGCAAAACGCGATGTACGCGGGAAAGTCGGTCGGAAGTAATAGACGAGAAAAGCCCAGATGGGAGAAATTGAACAAAGACTATGGTGCGAAAAAGGACTCTAAAATGAAGTGTTTTAAGTGCAATGCAATCGGACACCGGGCGAAAAACTGTCAGAAGACAAGGAAGTCGAACGAACAATCCGCGAAAATCGTCGAAAGCGTGTGCCTAGCCGCGACGGACACATCCAATAAAGGTGCACTTAAAATTGCAAACAATGCGGGTCGTGTTAGCTGGTGTTTCGACAGTGGATGCACGTCTCACATGTGTGGGAGTATCGAGTCGTTCGCACAGATCAGTCGGAACTTCGATCATGGAAAGTTAAATCTCGCTAACGGAACCTGCACGGACATTGAAGGAATCGGTACCGTGTCATTTGGGACGAGCGTGAGCGGTAATCAAAAGGTGATCGAATTCAAAGACACATTGTATGTACCAGGCCTACGCGCTAACCTCATTTCGGTCGGTAAAGTTACCGACAGAGGTCACAAAGTGATCTTTAGTGAGGCAAAGGCCGAGATCATCGATCAGGATGACAATGTGCTGCTTATCGCGAAACGGGAAAACGGGCTATATTATTTCCCAGAGTTGAACGACCAAGAGTGCAGGAAAATCTCAGGCCCGGATGACGCCGCTATTACTCCAAAAAGGAATTCCATTGAGGATTGGCATTCTCGCATGGGACATCTTAATGTTAAGTCACTACGTGAGGCTATCAAGATGGGATCGATTCGAGGAATCAACATCGAGGACATTAACAAAGATTTTCAATGTAGTGTTTGTCTCCAGGGGAAGATGTGTCGCACTCCATTTCCAAGGGTTTCAGAGAGAGTGTCTGTACTGGGTGAGCTCATACACTCCGACATTTGTGGTCCAATGCGAGTCGCTTCACACGGAAAGAAGCTCTACTTCGCTACGTTCATAGACGACTCTTCAGGATGGTGTGAGGTGAGATTCATCGAACAAAAGAACCAAGTGATGGATGAGTTTGATAGTTTCAGGGCACTTGTTAGCACCCAACAGGGAAAGTCGATTAAGTGCCTACAGTCGGATAACGGACGCGAATATGTCAACAAACAGTTTGACCAACTGCTCCAAAAACACGGCATCTTGAGGCGTTTGACTGCACCTTACAACCCACAGCAAAATGGAGTTGCTGAGAGGAGAAACAGGACACTGATGGAGATGGCACGTTGCCTTTTAATCCAGTCCGGACTGCCACCGACTTTTTGGGCGGAGGCCGTCAACACCGCAAACTTCATACGCAATAGGTCACCAACAAGTAAACTAAAGGGAAAAACCCCGTATGAGGTTTGGTTCGGGAAGCCACCGGACGTGTCCAGCTTTAGGATCTTTGGGAGCGAAGTCTTCGTCATGGACAGAACGCCGGGCAAGGGGAAGCTGGAAGTAAGATCAAAGAAAGGCATCTTCGTAGGTTATAGCTCAGAGTCAAAGGCGTACAGGGTATGGCTACCGGAGCAGAGGAAGATCGAGGTATCCAGAGATGTGATTTTCATGGACAGGACTACGATCCAGTCATCGAAGAATTGGGAGGACTTCCTCCCGCAGGACAAGTCCCCAAATTTGTCAAGTTCTTCAGTTGATCTTAGCGCCACGGAGAGTGAAGATCAACATGTCATGATCAACCTCTCTAATAGTCAAGAATCGCATCATCCAACCGAAGAGCCATTACCAGAGGAACGTTACGACGAGTACGAAGACGCTGAGGGTTTCCAGGGTTTTCCCCCAGAACAACCATTGAACGCTGTAAGAAGAGGTCCAGGAAGGCCGAGGGTACTGCGGACCGGACGTCCCGGAAGACCCCCCAGAGTCTATGCAATGGCGAATCATGTCGTCAAGGATGACTTTGTTTTTATGACTGAAGTTCCAGTTGCTCGAGCAATGACAAGTACGGATTCAACCGAATGGATGTTGGCCATGGCAAATGAAGTGGAGTCAATTCTTGCAAAGGACACATGGGATCTAGTGGACAGGTCAAAAGCGTCAAGGGTGATCGGCAGTCGCTTTGTGCTACGAAATAAGTACGGGGCAAACGGCGTTCTGGAGAAGCGCAAAGCCAGGATAGTGGCGAAGGGATATGCTCAACAGTACGGCAGGGATTTTCACGAGACGTATGCGCCAGTTGCACGACTAGATTCAATACGGTTGGTTGTTGCATTTGCAGCCCAGAACAATATGCACATACGCCAGTATGATGTGGAAACAGCTTATTTAAACGGGAAACTGGATGAGGAGGTATTCATGGAGGTACCAGATCGTTTTGAAGAAGTCCTAGAGCACATAGTGAGAAGTAAAGGACGCAAGGATCAGACAGTCAGCAGGGCGAGAGCCACACTAGACAAGTTAGCAACAGGTAACAGGGTCTGCCATGTAAAGAAGGCTCTGTACGGCCTAAAACAAGCTGGTCGTGCCTGGAACAAGCGTCTAGATAAAGAGTTGCGCACCATGGGCGCGAAACCCACCAATGGGGACCCGTGTGTGTATATAAGGCATTGGAACGAAGAGATCATGATCATCATCATCTACGTCGACGACATCTTGATAATATGTCGTGACCCTGAAGAAACTACCCGTTTCGGGGACAGACTTGGAAAGATGTTTGAGATGAAGGATCTGGGTGATCTGAAGCGCTGTTTGGGGATGGATTTCTCCAGAAACTGCGGTGGGATATTTGTAAGTCAAAAGACGTACATAAAAGACATCCTTCAACGCTTTGGTATGTCGGATTGCAAGCCTGTTTCAACCCCACTAGACGTCGGGACGAAGCTGGCGAAGGGTGAGGTATGGTCAACTTCAGATGGTGAGAGACCCCCATACCGAGAACTAGTTGGTTGCTTGTTATATTTGTCAGTGGCCACACGCCCGGACATATCTCATGCAGCTAGTGTGTTAAGTCAATTTAACGACTGTTTCAACGGTACTCATTGGAGCGCAGCAAAGAGGGTGCTTCGGTACCTCAAGGGCACTGCTGACCAGGGAATCTCATACAAGCGTGGGAAAGGCTCATTGACAGGCTACGTAGATGCTGACTGGGGAGGATCACTTGATGACCGGCGTTCCTTTACAGGATATGTTTTCGTCATGAATGGAGGTGCGATTGCTTGGGATTCGAGGAAGCAACAGACTGTTGCGCTATCTACCACAGAGGCCGAATACATGGCCCTGAGTGAAGCAGCCAAGGAAGCCGTGCACCTCCAGCGTTTCCTGCTCGAGCTTGGAAAGGAGGAATTTGGACCACTTCAACTGCTCAATGACAATGTTGGGGCGCAGAGGCTGGCGACCAATCCTGTCTTCCATGCACGTACCAAACATATTGACATTCGTCACCATTTTGTACGAGAGACTGTTGAGTTGGGTCAGCTGGTGCTGGGACACGTGGCATCGGAAGAAATGCCAGCTGATGTATTAACCAAGGCTTTGACGAAATCAAAGCATGGGCGCGGTGTTGATCTCCTGGGACTGATAAAGGCACCCGATGAGTCTTCAGTTGTTGTCTCGAGGGGAAGTGTTGGAGACACTGGCTAAGATGCACGATCCAACCACTGCACCAATCACGGAAGGCGCTGCAGTAGCGCAAGCATCACGAGTTAGCCAATCACATAACTTTCACTTACACAGTTCTTTTTTTTGTCACCAAACCGACCGCTTCGTTTTGTGCTCACGCTAACTTTCTTTTGTGTTAATTAGCCTACTAAGTGTATTTGTAGATTCTATGTTCGTCTCGGACGTTAATTTTGTGTACTCGACATTAACTTTTGCTAACATTTCCCTATTTGTTAGTTAGACTAATCTTTAAACCATTCATAAATATTACTTCAGATACCAATTTTATAAAGTGGTTCTAGTAAAATATCTTTATCCAACATATCAAACGCTTTCAACATGTTTATAAATGCTATAGCTATTTGTTTGTTTTAGTTTAATTTCCATAGCATTTTATTAGTTAAAGTGTGTAAACGTATTCTGTACCTTTGTTTTTTTGGAATCTGTATTGTTTTTTTGTCAATTATTTTATATTTATATGAATAATTTATCAAGTAGTTGGCAACGTATCTTTCCATTATTTTGTCTAAAACTGGTAGAACTGTTATAGGTCTGTAATTTCCATAATCTAAGTGGTTTCCTTTTCTATAAATTGGTCTAATAATTGCGATTTTAAGTTTTTGCAGGATTACAACCTGTTGTATGATTAAATTAATTAATTTTGTTATCAACAGGATAATTTGGCTGTTGATAGTTCTCAAGTCTTTAATTATGATTTTATCTATTCCTTGGCTTTTATTCATATCTAATTTATCAATAATGTATTTTATTTTGGAACATGTAACCATAGGTATAAACATACTTTGAAGTTGGTAATCATTTTGTCTAGTTTCATATTGCAGTATGTTGTAGTTGTGTGACTTGGTTTTTGGATATTTCACAAAAATTATTTTCAATTTTCTCAATTTTGCCTAAATGTGTATTTATTACGTCATCAATTGTCATTTTACTTTTTCTAACCAGAATTTCATTTATTTTATACCAAGTTTTCTTAATACTACTATAGCTTTGTTTATTTCAGTTTGATAATATAATTGTTTTTTCCTAAAAATCAATTTATTAACAAAGTTTCTTTTTCTTTGGTACTCTATCTTATAGGCATTAGCAGATGGGCAACATTTCCACTTCCTAAATAATTTATCTCTGTGGCGCATTTCTCTGACCAAATCTGGTGTTATCCATTTCATTTGTACGCCTTTTCCAACAGGATTATATTTATATTTAGAGCCAACATAAATACCATTAAATATCTCAGCAATTTTTGCATATAATGATTCAACATTTTCTTGATTTTGTAACTCATCCCAATTAACGTTTTTGAGTTTAATTTTAACGAAATTCTCATTAAGCTTATCCAATAAAATAGAGCTATTATTAGTTTTACTATAAAAATTATTATTTTGGTTGGATTTAATTTAGAAGGCTACTATATAATGATCAGTAATTTTAGTCTTTATTATACTCCTATTATTAGTAGTAGTAGTAATAATAATAATAATAATAATAATAATAATAATAACAATAACAATAATAATAGGTGACCTGGCGGTCTAGGGGTAAGGTGTCGGAATTCTGTGCTGGGGGTTCAGGGTTCAATCCTCGGTCCCAGCATGGATTTATCTGATTGCCAAACCCTTACTTCACCTCAGACAAGACGTATATTAATCACAACCTGCGAATGTGTGGAATGCCAGGCCTCCACTGTGGTTTGGGTCCCACGTTAAACTGTTGGTCCTCCATTTCATCTCACAATCACCCTGACATTACACATTAGTGTGAGTGTGTACAACCCGAACGGGTAGTAAGGCGCGGTGCTAATAATAATAATCACAGCGACGAGAATGTTGGGTAAGGCCAAGCAAAGATACTGCAAATCATAGCCAGCCTAAAACATAAGTGCTTGTGTATTGTTATGAGTCTAAGACCATTGCACCAATCATGTATAAAACGGTTTCAAACATCACTAAGAGTGTGTAATTCAAATGGGTAGTAAGTCCCATTGCTAAAAAATAAAAAAATAAAAATACAAAGCCCATTGCAACACTCATGGACAAAACATTTTCAAACAGGACAAACACCATTGCACCACTCATGGACAAAACAGTTTCAAACATGACAAACACCATTGCACCACTCATGGACAAAACAGTTTCAAACAGGACAAACACCATTGCACCACTCATGGACAAAACAGTTTCAAATGTGACTGAAACCATTGCACCACTCATGGATAAAACGGTTTCAAACATGACTAAGATCACTGCACCAGTGGTTAAATCCTATTCCAAAGAATTGAATCCTCCTTAACCAAAATAAGGAACAAACTGGAAGTCCAAATAACAAAAATCAAAAGGGGATAAAAAGGGGGCAATAGGAGTGAGTGATTGGAATTCTATGCTTTGAATACCCGAGTTCAAAGATTCTAAACTCAGATCTCGCAACTCACACCAGTTGCGAAAGAAGATATGTGGATGGTTAACCTCATGGAAATCATTAAAAGATATTTCTCTCAGAATTAAAGTAAAAAAAATTAAAGTTATACAACCTAAGGGAAATGGTAAACCAAACCAACTAAATAAAGCATGAAGTGGCTTCAAGTTGATAATTTATTTAAAAATACATTAATTTCGTATGAGAATATAAACAAGAAATGAAAGCTGACTAAGATGATCATTAAAATTTACAAAATTTTCCAACAAGACGTTATTTCAATAATCCGGTAGCAGGTGAAGTTTCAATAAAGGTAATAAACAATATATATATTGGGCTCCAGCATTAAAGAATACAATAATCAAATGAGGCATTAGACCTGTAATAACATTATCTATAGATCACGACTCCAAATCGTACTTTTTTGACATAATAAATATTGTGAAAATATTATCCTCACTAAGCATTTAAAAGTAAATATATCGCATAAGCTATATACAATTAGTCCATAAGAGGTTTTCAAAATAATTAACCAATATCCCATTAAAACTAACGCTAAACAATATCAAAGCCATAACAAAATATTCATTAGAACCTTTTTTTAATGCAGAATAACAATCTAAATCTTAACGACATCACAATCTTTTAGAAAATCAAATTAAATTTAACGCTTTGCAAAGAGCCCAAAATATCAAGATATTTCCTGCGTAAGTAATAGAATTAAATAACAGCATTACAGCCCAAACTAAACGAAAGTCGATATATTTCACATAAAATAATCAATTCACCTCAGAGCACATAATTAGATCGATATAGTCTCCAATCGATTTTTTTATGAATTGACTACATGATATAAATAAAGGATTCTAATATATTTGTACATAATATTTACCAAAGGGCCGAAAGAGAATTTAGAAAAAAGATATAGAAGATAATAAATATATGTAAAAAAATATATATAAATAAATAAATTATGAAGCCAAAAGAAATTTAGATCTTACATTTTACAAATTTTAAGCCGGAGCTTCTCCTGCCAAATATAATAAAGTCCAAGAGTGACGACTGGTTGCCCTTCCGCCACTATATATACCATACAATCCAGAGATATTGGATGGCGGGAAAAGGGGTGGGGGACAAAGAAATGGAACATTCAGGAACAAAATCTATACACGTCTCGGCGTTTTGAGGTCATCCTAAATTGTATATGAGTGAAATGTCTTTGCCGCTAGAGCCTTTGTAGCTCAAGATCTTTGCGTCTATTTTCACAACAGGCGATCAGTCTTATGTTGATGGAGAGTGTAGTTGTATTGTGCTTAGATGCGGGGAGCAGTCTGACGAGGTGAGTACCGAGATTCTTGTTTATTTATTGTGGCCCAATGCTACAGAATTATTTATCTTATATAAATGCCTTTCTACCACACATTAATATGATAGTTTCAAACGCTAGACATATATAATTGCATCGTTCTTTGTGAAGGATATGAAATATTAGAAAACATATCCATAGTAATTCAAATTTTAAGGGAATGGAATATGTGTTTAAAATTATGGAAATATGGGCTAGATTAGGTTATATACTATTTATGGAATTACTGTTTAACCTTCATTATAACGATCACCAGAAGACAGACAATATTCTCTTGCTTACTCACTCTATCTGCGATAAGTTGAATCTACCTTCTATTCTCAATAACTTGATAAAAGGGTAGATTCAAAAAACAAAATCAATTTTATAGAGAGAGAGAGAGAGGAAAAGAGAAAAAGAAAGAGATTTACATACCTATATTTTGTATGGATATGATTGTGTAAACTAAAATACATTTAATATTAAACACAATTTATCTGACCTTAATTTAAAACAATTAATTGTTTGTAATTAAAAACGAACCTAATTAATGCCAAACATGATTTCAATCAGTATTTTTATTTATGGCAACTTTTGGGTAGCGAGGGGTAGTCTACATTCAATATAATTGCTGAGAGAACTGCGTGGTTACTTTTGGGAAACAGTCTTGTCATTTTCTTGTTTTCATGTAGCCATTCTTCCCTTAAATATAAAACAAGTTTGGCAACTCTAGTTTGTCGATGTTGCCACTAGCAATTTATTACCTCGGCTCACCACCTTCTCACATAACTGAAAGCAAAGAGATTTGACAACAGCTAACCCAGAGAGAACAAATATAAATTTTTCCTCCATAAGACCTACAGGTCTCTCAGCGGTGATATGGGATGTAGCAGGACGGAAGCTAGACCCTAGTGGTAGGTAGAGGGGGGAAGTCCCCAAGGACATTATAACCTCATAAACATGGTCATAATGTGATTCGGGTGCTCATAAAAGTTAAATCACCTCTTTACTTCTTGTATAGTCCAAGAATTGGGTGTTCCTTTTCCCCTGAGAAATTAAGAATGTTAACGTGTTTGCATAGTTACCAAAATTTGTATGTTGTATGGGTAGTACACGTGTTATCAAAGGGATCAATTGTATGGGACTACAAATAAATTAAAATCATTAGAGCTTTCTGCTCATTACAGATCTTAGTCAAATTATTGCAAATTATATTGATGTAAAAAAATAATTCATATATAACTCACATGATATACTTTTATCAGAATGTGTGTTGACTGTTTCAAATTTAACAACTATAAAGCTAAAATAATATTAATTCAATCAATCAATCATTGTTTATTTAAGATTTAAAAGAAAATTACATAATTGACTTTTTGATACAATCCTGAAGTACCTAAAGGTATATATTCAGGTCTTGCAGTTAAATAAATATATTAAAAAAATAGAAATTATAGTAATTAATTAATTAAAAAACAAAAGTTTTACACATACCATAACATTTTCTCTCAAAAATATTTACATACTTCTTTGAAGCATGCCTTGATGTATCCAGTCTTTAATTTCACTTTACGCTATATTTATTTCAGGGATATCTCGGAGTGTTGGTGGTAACAAGTTAAACAATTTGGAGATGGTTCATTTCAGTTACTGTTTACCATAATAATTAGAGTATTTGCCGACTGTATGCACTTCTTTGTTAGAAATTGAGCGGGTGTTAAGGGAATGGGTTTTTATTTGCATGTATTTATCAGAATTATAATACCCTATAAAGAGGCTGTACTCATATAATTGGTTAAGAAATAGAATTTTATGTTGAATGTATGTGTTTGTTAGCATTTTTGGTACCAAATATAATTTTCAGGATTTTTTCTTGTAAAAGTGACATTTTGATTGTGTAAGATTCTGTCGTTCTTCCCCAGAGGAATATACCATAAGATATTATTGATTGAACTAATGATTTATATATTATTACTATTATTTTGATATCCAAGTAAATTCTGAAATGGTTAAAGACACGTGTTGATCCTTTTAGTTTGTCCTCAAGTTTTTGTATGTACCTGTGTTATTTATGATGTTTGTCAATGATTAGTCCAAGGTAAGTATGACTGTCTGTTATGTCCAGTTTTTAGATACAGTCACAACATGTTTGTGTCCAGTTGTGCAAATAATTATTGATGTGATGCGTAATATTGACTCTTGCATGGTGTATTTTAGGAGGACAGGTATTTATAACTTTAGTTTTCTTTGCATTTATTATTAGACGATGATCATGAGTCCATATTTGTATCCCGTAGTCTTGTTGCTGGTTGTATTCTAGTATTTGGAGGTTTCCGTGAATAGTCAGTATTGTGGTGTCGTCTGCGTGTAGGTAGATGTGTCTTTGCTTTAATTGTCTTGTGATAGTATTGATGTAAATTAGATATAGAATAGGTCCTAGTATTGAGCCTTGTGGTACTCCCATATCTCACTTTGGTTTCACTTTTTTGACTTCTAATTTGTACATAGAAAAGTCTGTTAGTGTTAGAGCCCCTAAACCATCTTAAGTACGGTCCACTAATTCCAATTATTTTTAATGATCTCAATAATATATCAATGTCAAGCGTGTCAAATGCTTTTTTGAAGTCAATAAATAGGGCCAATACATGCTTATTGTTGTTAAGGGCTTTGTTAATTTTATTAGAAAAATGTTCTAGAAGGTTTTTAGCGCTTTTGTGTTTTTGAAATCCATCTTGCCTCAGATTGAATTTATTGCATTTATTTAAATAGTCTTTCAATTTGTTAGCCATGTATTTTTTTTAATATCTTCTCAAAAGTTGGTAGAATTGCTATGGGTCTGTAATTACCGTAGTCTAAATGGCTCCCACCTTTGTAAATGGGTCTAATAAGAGAGCATTTCATTTGGTTGGGAAATGTGCCAGTTTCTATTG
>CABFOW010001693.1:33739-92455 GCA_902141385.1 Timema californicum
TTATTATTATTATTATTAGCACCGCGTCTTACTACCCGTTCGGGTTATACGCACTTACGCTAATGTGTAATGGTAGGGTGATTGTGAGATGAAATGAAGGACCTACAGTTTAACGTGGAATCCGAACCACGGTGGAGACCTGGCATTCCTCACATTCACAAGATGTCTTGTCAGAGGTGAAGGAAGGGTTTGGTAATCAGATAAATCTTTGCCGGGACCGAGGATCGAACCCCGGCCGCCAGCATAGAAGTCTGACACCTTACCCCTAGACCACCAGGTCACCAATTTGTTTTGTTTCAATTAAGAGAGAATTTTATTAATTTCTTTAAAGGTAGTGTTAGGTATGAACAATGAAGTGTTAGCTATTGTGTCTTCCATTTGTGTAAGTAGTTTTATATTGTATTTATGCAATATTTCAATTATTCCATTGTCGAAAGAAAATGCAAAATTTTTGCGCACATGCACACAGCAACTACAAATAAATAGATCATTCAGTTGAATGAAACAATTGAAAACAATTGAATGAAAACTATCCAATGATCTTTTGATAGTTTTCATCATTCACTAATCTATAGTTAAAATAATTCTATAGTGCCCATCCCTACTGTAAAGAGACTGACTTACCAACATACAGAAAATGGCCAACAAAGCCATTCAAAGTGGGTGTCATGTCAAAAAACGCCAGAAAAGTGAAACAAGCGCCGAATATAGTGAACATATATATAAGTTGATTGAAAACTGCAGATAAGTGGGGCCCTACTACAATGGTTGGTTGCATTATTTGCAGAATATTTTATTATGTCTAGTTATTAGATATATTTCGATTCTTGTAGAATATAGATTTTACTTTTTTATATAATTTCTACACTAGTATATTATAAAGATGTTTATTTTACCAATGCATTACTAAACCCATTATTACATGCACATTTGCTAGTTGCCATGAATAAAGCAGAAAAATAGTTAACATGAAGTATTTATGACTCTATACAGATGGAAAATAATTTATTAAAACTATTTAAATTTGGCAACCACTAAATCATATTTTTCTTCTATTCTATTAGTTAGGGTGGTTTTAGTCTACCAAACACAATACATCAACCATAAAATGGTAGTAATGGTGTAAAATCTATAGTTTAATAACTCTTAATATTCCTGCATAAGTTGGCATATGAAATAAATGTAATGTTCATCTCTCCTGGTTTGCCAATGAGGAAGGATTGGGCATAATCTTGTACTTTTTCCTGAAAAATTTCGCACTCACACTCCACGCAAATGCAACTACCTCACTCTCACCTCATTAGTGTAATTAAATGTTGGTAGCTTGAACTATTGAATTTAAAGATGTTTATTAAGTTTGTGAATCTGAAACCTTAACACCCAACACCTTAGCTCACTCGGTAGCATGTCTGTCTACTTAGCTCAGGATCCCAGGTTTGATTCCTGGCATAGACGAAATATTTATCCTTGTCGAAATGTAGGTTTACCCTTTCACAGTGATGAATTAATGGCTGGTGACTGGATGTTATGCTTGTACTAGTCTTAAGTTAGATTATAATGTATGACAGGCCTAGCGAGCCGGCAGTGGAAAATATATATGGCTTGAATAAAAAACTGACCCAAGCCACAGGCTGGAAACAATAATTTATGTAAAGTAATTAAGTAGATTTTATATTAGGTAATGGATGTATATTTTAAATGTATTATGTTTATATGCTTACTATGAAATTACATACAACTAATACTGCTTGATCATAAAACAAATCAAAATTCTAGGCTAAATGTGATTTTAAAGTATTGTGCAAATCTGATAAAAACTAATTTCTTGGTTAGGCCTAAATACCTCAAATTCAAAATTTGTTATAATTAGTTAAGCTATAATTTGTGATTAAAACAAATAAGCTAAATGATATTATAATAAATGTCAAGGTCGTAGCTAGAGGGTTTGGGGCCCTAGGGCAACAGATAATAATGGGGCCCCTTCTTTTTTATTCTTTTCCTTCCGACCTCTAAATCCCACATTCCCACTTTCTCTTAATAAGTTTTGTTGATATTTATTGTTAGTTATTGGATGTTTTTGAAATGGTGAAGTTAATAGTGAATTTAATATAAAATCATACATTATAACTAAGGTAAGCGGCAGCCTTAAGGTAAAAATATGTAAAGTAATTAAGTAGATTTTATATTAGGTAATGGATGTATATTTTAAATGTATTATGTTTATATGCTTACTATGAAATTACATACAACTAATACTGCTTGATCATAAAACAAATCAAAATTCTAGGCTAAATGTGATTTTAAAGTATTGTGCAAATCTGATAAAAACTAATTTCTTGGTTAGGCCTAAATACCTCAAATTCAAAATTTGTTATAATTAGTTAAGCTATAATTTGTGATTAAAACAAATAAGCTAAATGATATTATAATAAATGTCAAGGTCGTAGCTAGAGGGTTTGGGGCCCTAGGGCAACAGATAATAATGGGGCCCCTTCTTTTTTATTCTTTTCCTTCCGACCTCTAAATCCCACATTCCCACTTTCTCTTAATAAGTTTTGTTGATATTTATTGTTAGTTATTGGATGTTTTTGAAATGGTGAAGTTAATAGTGAATTTAATATAAAATCATACATTATAACTAAGGTAAGCGGCAGCCTTAAGGTAAAATATGTATAAAGTTAAATTGCAAATTAAAATTATTCTTTACAATTATACTGGGCAAATGCAATCACATACAAAATACAATAGTATTACAATACACTTTGAATAACAAGAGTTAAATACATTGAGAGGGTATGCGTTTGATTAAAACTTTGGTCTGCTTTTGTTTAAAATTTTAAAAAAATCCTCGCTCGGGGGCCCTGGGGCACTGCCCCGGTGGTAGTTACAGCCCTGATGTTTGTTTTTAATACCTGTTTGGGTTATATGCTTATGTACTAATTATGCTAATGGTTTTAGGAAAGAGGAAGGTTATATTTATAGGAAGTGTACATGCATTTGCATGGAGTGAGAGTGTATAACCATTCTGAAAAAAAAACCTCAGTACACTCGACCGAGATTCAAACCTCGATCTCTCCGTCATCGGTAGTCTAGTCTATTGCGAGAGTAGCTCCTTATACCATACATCCACTGAAGCGGGTTAATGGAAATTAATAAAAATATGAAAAAATAATGAGGATTTAAGGAATGATGTTAGGTTACGAACTCAGCCAGCCGTCAATGACATCATATTTCAATTGGTTGAAATTAGTTGAATCAGCATAGGACAAATACTGGACAGCTAAGTGGTAAAATATTGGCATGCTAAGCTAAAAGTCCTGAGTTCAATATGAACTAAGTTTGTGTTTCTTCTAAGTGCTTCTCTTCTACTTTTGTCTCTCTTTTGAGGTTTGATAGAGACTATGAAGCCAAAAAGGTAGCATTTTTGTTTCCACATGCGTACTCTTAGAAGACAAAATAAGAAAGTATGATGCCCCCTTATTGCATTGGATTTTTGCTACTATACGAGGTCGTTTCTTGTATTATAATATCCAGAATAGGCCCCATGGTATAGTGGTCACTGCGCTTGGCAACAAACCTAGGGGGTCCCGGGTTCGATTCTCGGCTGGTGCATGGGTATTTTTCCATAAAGGGGTACTATCTCAATAGTCACTAGGGTCTGGCTAGTTAGCCTTAAGTTAGGTTAAAAGTTTCCACAGGTTCCACACCCTCATATTCACTGTTACATCACCTCATCTCATTAGTACATGGAAAGAGCCTCCACGTAAAGAATGTATGATTTGTGAATTCAGATATGCCCTGGTCAATGGTACATAAGTACCGGCTAATCTTTCTACCAGCCAGGCTATGAACGGAATAATTATGCCCCGCGATTGGGCTACAATTAAAACGTTGTTGAATTATATTGTGAGATAATTGTTGGTATTTATAGCCCCGTGATCGAATGCCAATTAAAACAATATGATTGCGCGTTGGGTGCCTATTAAAATGTTCTTGAAACTACCCCGCGATTGGGCGGCAATTAAAATGTTCTTGAATTATATTGTGAGATAATTGGTATTTATAGCCCCGTGATCGAGCACCAATTATCTTGATGTCAATTTCTTTCTATGATGTCGACATGAGTGTACCTTACTGTGCACTCATGTGGTTATACGATCTGATTACTTCTGATTTTTATTTTAATAAAATAAATAAGACTTTCAATGTTGCACACAATTTACCAATCCAGAATCCTTGCATTGTTAAGTATAGTGAAATCTGGGTCTGTTTTCATCTTCAAGGTGATAATGCTGTGACCTTGAGGAGGGATCACTTGTTTGCGAGTTCTTTAGTTTTAGATTCAGGGCTATTTAATACTGGCCATTTATAGGGCTATGGATGCTCACTCGTAGAATGGTGTAAAAGACTGATAACTGGATGCCCCACATTGGAATGCCAATTGTAAAAGCCTTAAATACTGCCCCTCGTTGAGTACGCCAATTGTATAACATGTAATTTAAACAATAAATATTGGACTAGATGTTGAGATAAATCTGCCCAAGAAATGAGAAAAACTGTGTTTTGCTGTCACAACGACAATTTTATTTGCCCTTAAGTTGTTTTGTAAATAAAATAAACCACCACTTAATGTTGTAAAACACTTCCATCTCGTCTGCCGTAGAAGAGTAGAATGACGCGTCTAACCAGTTAGCGTCCTCTCGAGTCGAGCCGTGTGAACCCCGTAATTCACACCCTCGAACCCAGACCACTCCTTGCTTTCTTTCCATCGACCAATAGGGTTAGTTTTAAAATTAGCTCGCATTTAAGAAAACAGACGCGCTTCTCTGCACCTGCTATTATTTTACTGCGCATTACAACACGGAAGTAAAAACCTTGTTTCTGACACGTGCAGTTAAAATAAAAGAAAAAGAAACATGGCCGTAGTATAGAAAAGATGACTTTACTTTATATTAACTGAAAAGAAGAAATATTAATATATTTACTTTAAAATATGATCGCGAATATTAAAAAGACAGGAAAAATCGATATCATTACAATGGGGCTATCTATTGGCAACACAAGTCATGGCTTCTTGTCTTTTTGGTTACATAAATATTTCCTTTGGTGCTTAACTTTAATTTTTGTTTAATTTGTGATATTAGTTATCTAAACTATTAACAATATTTGTGTGGGCTGGATTTTAATTGTTTTTTATATTTGGTTTTTTTGTGAATAGTTTATTTTATATATCTGTTAATGCAATAAGAATTAGCTAACTGTGCATAACATAGTATTAACTTTTCTTTCTCGTTAAGTTCACATTTTAAATTAATGCATCCAGGCTAACTTTATTTAGTTGTGCATCCATTTGTGTGAACTAAATTATTATTTGTGACATGTTTAAATATTACTATAAGCTTAACCCGCCTCGGTGGCATAGTTGGCTAACACGCTTGTCGTGTTGAGCTCGACTACTGAGGACGGGGAGATGGAGGTTCGAATCTCGGTCGGGTGAACTGGGGGTGGTTTTTTCTAAATGGTTTTCCACTCTCCCTCCACGCAAATGCGAGTTCACTTCCTCTAATTCAACCTTCACAATTCCTAATTCATTAGCGTGATTAGCGTATAACCCGAACAGGTATTATTATTATTACTATAAGCTTAGTTTTTCTTCATAACTATTTTTTATGGTAGAATTTCATCTGTATGTTTAGTGAGTGAAAATTAGAATGCATACCAATGAAAAAGTTCATCACTACCTAGATCGGCAATTAACTTTATCTAACAGCTTGATTAAAGGGAGAGGGTATAACAGTAGATAGAATAAGTGTACTTTTATTAAAATGAAGATGATATGAGGCAATAACTGTGCATCCAGCCGAGTACAAACCTTTCGCAGTTATTTCAGTCCATTGTGAGCCCGATGCAGGGGCAATCAATGAGGCTACTTCTAAGCCTCCAGATGTTACTAATGCACACAATGTGGTTGTGTTCACTTTTCATTTATGGTGTATTTTACAATCATGTAGGTGGCAAATTTTCAATAACAGTTTTCGGTGTTCTTTAAAATAGCTGGTTTCACCTTTTCTTAAGAATCTCACTTTAACATACTGTTTATTGTTGTGACTTTTTTTCATGTTTGTGATTCAAAATGGGATATTGTGCATCCCAAGTAAAGTAATTTTATTTTTCCTACCAATGTTTAAGTTTTAAACTTATATTTGATTGGCAATCTCGGATTTTTTTATTCACTACTACATCATTAACATTTTGGAGGGTTTTCATATCCAGGGAAATTGCCCTTCAAAAATGCATCACATTAATTATGATAGCATTCCATTAGGCCATGGGCTTGTATCGATGGTCAATATTGCATTAGTTTAGATTGCCAATGACTTGGACATAGGTATTCTAATGCCGGTTGGTTGTACTGTTGGCACTTTTTCCTACATGGTTTCCTTCCATTCCCCCTTCATGCAAATGCTGTTAAATTTCCTCTGAGCTTTTTGTGAATTGTTTAGAAACTCATCCTACACACATGTTATGAACTCAAGCTGGTAATGACTGATTGGCAGTTGATGCTGTTGACTATCTAGAACGTACTTGTTCACTGTTCATCTCGGTGATGTGTGTGTACCATTATTCACAACTGAAAACCTGTGTTGCTATTGTTGCACACAGCTATTCATCTTAATGCGCTCCACTCCATTACAATACTTTCTCCATATTGTACTTAAAGTCTGATGGATTCTTGCCCTTGGATCATCTTCATTTCATTCTACACTGCACACTATCCTTTAACGGTCATGCTATTTTTGCTATGTCTTTACAACTGGCCAGTTTAAGTTAAGAGTAAGTATCACGATCAAATAGGAATTTTGTGCTTCCACCAGCCCATAAAATAAAATGCAGCTAGCACAAGTTAAAAAAAACTTATGGATTTTTTTTATTCATTGAGCAATTTGTAACATGTCCTTCATTATTGTGTTCTAAATTTGACCAAACATGGTTCAGTCATTGTTTGTGAGGAGGTAAAGAATACAGTTTTTTATAAAAAGAGTCCCAAAACATGTGTAATTATTCAGTAATTTAAATAGAGGCTTTAAAATAAAGCATTCCCCAATCTATGATTGTTTTTAATTTAACAATCACTATGTCACTTTGATATTTTTATAAACTGATTATAAGGTTATAAATACTACTTTGAACAGGTTATTATTAAAGTAGTTTACCATATAGGTGTAAATTAGAGTTTCAAAGTCAAAACAAATTAATTTTTTCTTCTGGAAAAACTGTAAAAACCAATATTTTTCTTAATCAAGTAATGGTACACACATACTGAGCCTTCATTGAAATAAAAAGTTTGGTCTAAATACATTTTGATCATAGTTTGCCCTTTTAGTTAATATTCAAGTTAATAAACTGTTTATTTATAAGGCCAGTTTCATAGCCATATTGAGTACTCCTAAAGTGTGGCGCTATGCTAAATACATGACAACACCAACCTAAACTCAAGTGGAATGGACCGTTTCACATTTCTTGGACTTGATAGAGCTGACAATATTATAATAAGCATTACAAACTGAATTGGGAGGGATGAACTCAATGAATCTTGTGCAAATCAGAATGGATAGGCCTAACATAAATTTGAAACTATATAAGGATTATCTTACCCAAAGGAAAGCCAAATATCTAGAATATCCATTGCTCAGTGATATTGTTATGTGTAGTAGCTTTCCAGTTTGCAGTTGAGGAAACAGGTTGGAATATTACAAATATTCAAAGATACACCCGCAAGAAGAAGTTAATTCTTACCAAATGATAAAACTCAGTTGTTTCCATTAAAGTTTTGTGCAACAAGGTGGGTGAAGGATGTTGTAGTTTATGAACCGGCTATTGCTATCTGGCTACAAGTAGTAGCATTTGTTGACTCTTACAAAGATAAGCCTAAATCTACTGTATGTTCAATGTCTTTTCATACTGTAAAGGAGGCTACTAAAGATTCACTTATGATTGCCAAACTGTCTTTCTTTTATTGAAAAACAAATACAACCGTATCTCAAATGCTTCCAGACTGATTCATTCATGATTCCTTTTCAATCTTCTGACACAATAGAACTGTTGTATGAATGTATGCCACTATTCATGAGGAAGGAAGTTATAGCAAACAATCATGCAGAACTGTATGGAGTTGATCTCAATAATAATGATAATATCATTTTGACAAAAAGTTTGAAACTGGTTTTGTAGCATGGAAAATATCTGAGGGACCAAGTTATTGAGAGTATTGATCAAAGAGGTATAGGCAAAAATCCTTTGAAATATCCTGTGGTGAGACTTTCCAGATGCCTTGACCCTAAATCCATGCTAAGTAATCAAACTGAAACAGCCGAAACATTTACTAGATTGCTTCAACAGATTGAAAATAGAAAAGTGATAATTTCAGGTGTGTGCGATGCAGCGTTACTAGAGTTCAAGTTTTTTTTTATCAAAGAAGTGTCACTAGATCATTCAATGTTTAAAAACTTTGGTAGGAATACCCAAAGGCTAGATTCATTTTTTTTAAAAGTAGTTCCTGACCACAAACAGTATGGGGATTTGTGGAAGGTTATCAAAAATATCTAAACTCTGTCTCATGCCAAGCATCTGTGAAATGTGACTTCTCTGTCACTAAAGAGATTTTTATGGAAAATTTAAAAGAAAAAAACTCCAGTAGCAATGAGAATGGTGTATGATGAATTTAGATACATTATTTCTGACAAAGATATAAGTGGTGTTGTTTTCAGCAAATAACTTTTGACAAATGCTAGAACATCTAAAATGCGTTATCAACACTACTTAGATCATAAGAGGTTAAAACTATAAAAAGGTCACAATTGTGAGTGAGATTGTCTACGAGTTAAAGAAGAAGACACATGTTGAGAAATCAATCGATATATTTAACAAAGAAGCCAATAATGGCATTACTTGCTGAAAAAAGGAATTATTTCACTCTTCTATTAAGATCAAACACACACAGGAAAAAGTCATCTGAATAATGGGCCAAAGCTGCAAAGTTAAATGAAGAAATCTGAAAACTTTCAAAAGACTTAAGAAAATTTAATAAAACCAGGTTGGACTTTAATTTTGCATACTAAGCTGTAATATCTAACATTGTAAATTAAAAATGAAGTATTCGGCAGTGTAAAAAATGTTGTGAAATATTGCAGAGGATGAAGGGGAGTTGGAAAATGGCATTTTTAATCAGTTTATACAGGAGGTACTTGCATTAAATGTTCTACCACAAAGACAGTGCTCGCTTATTTGTCTACAATTGACTAACACGCAAATTTTGTTCTTGAAAATATGTGAAATTCTCTGAAAATTGTCCTTGAAAAAATTATCAATTTTTTTATGATCCCTGCTGATCTCCCTGTCATCGGTAATCCAATTAAATTTTAAGATGACACATTAGACCAATGGTTCCCAACGTGGGGTGCTCTTAACCCCAGGGGTACATGCCAGGAAGTTTGGAAGTACGTGAACATATTAAATAATGACAGAAAGAACTACATTAGCCAGCAGTGTTAAGACAAAAGATCAGTCAAAAGTTATTACATTAATTCAATGACAAGGTGAGGGACGGTATTTTTTATAGTTGGCCTTGAGAAAAATGATTTCAATTTCAAACACAAATTGGTTTTATAATTATTAATACATTAAGAAATAAATTAAACGTGTTATTATTGTAACTTTTGCTTTTTTAATGTGAAAATATATTTCACCTTATTATTACATTGTTTTTTAATCCCATTATGAGACCATTTATTTTCAGTTGCAACAAATAATTTAGAAATAACTACTACTGTGGCAATCAAACATTTTGCTAAAATTAAGGGCACAATTTATGGAAATGGGCTGCCAAGGGGTATGGAAGTGAAATAAAAAAGTTAAACCATAATAACAGTTCATATTTAGTGATAATAACATGGATATAAAAACAGTAGCAGAAAAAAAAGGGCTAGCCTGAAGTGAGATTTATTATCAGAGGTTAACTAACAGCTGACTGATGTTAACAAAGATCCCATTCAATCTGATCGAAACTGAAGATGATATCCACTAACTGAAAGTACTATAGATTTTAACAGCTAAACCAATAAACATAAGTTGTTTGCTTTTGGTAAATATGAGCGTGCTAAGTGATAACATTAGTAAAAGTAGAAACTATTTCAATCTCTAAAGATGTTAAATTTGAAATGCATTTTAAATGTATTACTAAATTTGTGCCTTAGGCCTAGTTTAAATTACTTGGTGGACTCAACGGTAGCTCCTGTCTTGCCATTCGCTGAAACCGTTGGCAGGAAGTCTCCCTATCTTGTGATTTGCTGTTCACTGTCTTTCTTCGCCCACAGTAGAAGGGAGATCCATTTTGTCTCGGCTGTTTTTGTCAATCATAGTGCGACTATCTTATTGATTTGGGGTATGCTTCCATTTCTTCTGTAATCCTGTAATTTTTGTCGGTGACACTCAATTCTTTTAGTGTTAAAACATTTTGTTCAAAAATATTTCTTTTTTCTTTAGTCACGATTTCAGTCTCATTGCAACTTTATATTTTGGTAATAATGACTTAGGTTGTAAATCTACTTTTTTTATTCAATTTTTATTTTAATGTGTTTGGCTACCTCCACACCTGTCAGAATTATTTATTCATGATTTTTTTCTTTAGTTTTTGATTTCACAATAGAATTCCTTTTTTTTCTAATTGAAATCCAACCTTAAATTTTCAATCCAATATTTTTGTGCACACATTTACTTTTCTCTTTTATTGACTTAATTTTTTGCTCTATTTATTTAATTTTATATATGAATAGATTAGTGAAGCATGTGGAGGGCTTAATACAAAATAAATAGGTTTCGATAAAATATATTTGAAATATATTTTATTTTAAATTTAAAGATATTCATTCCACAATTGCCATAGTTCCAGCAAAAATAAATGTGATACAGTCAGCTAGGAACAATATTGTACTGAATTAGTTTAGCCGGTTTTAATAATTTATCTCCAAGATTAGAAAAGGATAGACCATAATGAGCAGCTTGAGATGGACATTGGTAAGAAGTTATCATCATACAAAATACAGAGGATCATATTCAGGGATTTTATTACTCATATAGGCTCACATAGACTAATAAGTAGATGATCATATTTTCAAGTTGTAGCTTACTTTTTTTAAATTGCTTGTTTGATAACTCTTATGATTTAACATTTAGTTTAAGCTCATTTTAACAAAAAGTGAAACAATGTGATTACCTTGTTTAGCGGATGATTCCCAATCCAATTATGATGCAAGCACAACAGTGAGGCAGCCATCTTCCGGCGATCTCGGTAACTTGGAACTGAGTGACACCAAGGAGTTCTCAGCTGTGATGAATGGACTTCTGTCACAGTATGGCATGAGTCTAGACAATACTGAACAGTCAGAAAACAACACTGAGCCATATTCTGACCCTTTCTATATGAATGGCTCTATTGCTCAGGATCACGACTCCTACCAGAGCTTCCATCACGCGAGTGACCCACCAGAGTCATATGGTAACATTATCAAGCCCACTATTAGAGCTGAACCCCACAGCGGCCCTTATCCCAACTTGTACAGCAGTCCCTATGCCAATGCTCCTCACGAGAACATGTTTGCCAACCCCTATGCTAGTATTCCTGGAGGATCTGCTGCTTATTCCAGTGGCTCTTATGCTAATAAGATCAGTTCTCAGGAAAGCTCTTACTCCAAAGTTCCTGATGATGCCAGTTCTAACCCATATGAAGTAAATGCTCGAAATAGTCCATATGCCAGTAACTCAAATGAAATGGGCTCTCATTATGCTTCTGTGGATGCTACTGTGCTGAGTGACACGTACAACAACGCTAATCCTCCCAATGGTTCCTACTCAGGCGTTAGTGCATGCTGCACTTCAGGCAGTAGCCAATACAGACAAACAGGTGTCACGAAATGTGAACCTAATTCTAACTGTACTTATTCAAATTGCTATGATGGTAGTTACGTTAACATAAATTCAGTTTCTTCTCAAGAGTTTGAAAGTGGATCATATCATAAAATGTTTGAGGGTCATCAAGGCAATCATTTTATGAAGGAATGTGACAAGAACCAGTTGAATCAAAAGTTTCAATCTGATGAAAGGTCAGAATTTGATTCAACTGAGCATCTTGAACTCAGGCTAGAGAATAACAGAGGTAATAGATGTCGCTCAGAGTGTGGGTATGAGGTTAACTCTCGAGCTGACTGTTCCTATCTTAAGTTTGGAGGAAGCCAACCTGCTCAAAGGTTCAGTATGAGTGAGTCCGGTGATAGAAGCCAGTCAGCACCTGGTTACCATAGCAACCAACATCTGCCAATCGGGGAACAGTTTTCAGTGCAGTTGAATAATGACGTTCAAGATGGATTCAATTGGGACAGGTTATTATAACATCAGTTTTGTCAAATGTCTAGAAACATTATTTGGTTGAGATTGATTTTTATTATTATTACTGTTATTAATTGTTATCTTGCATCTGAGATGAAACTGTTTATGATTTCAAAAGATAGCCTACTAAATAGCAAGCTACTTTAGATGTTAAAAATATAACTATTTAGAATAATAATTTTGTTGTTGGTTTGTGATGGAATATTCCTTGGGGTTTAGAGGTCAGTTGAAAAAGGTAGTTTTTGTTAACTTTCTGAGATTTGAAGGGCATTCTTAGTGTAGTCACCAGTGTTGTCATTTTTACTAATGAGTCAACTTCTCAAAGTGTAATCTCTTAAGTGTTATTTTATCAAAATATGTCATTTCTTGCTTTTTACACTTTTTTACTTTCTGTTAAGCTTCAGTTAGCCAGACGGTGGGCTGTGTATGCCACACCCATTTTTTGTTGGTTTTTAAAACCATGACTGTTTTACCATATTGCCACTGATTATTTAAACATATTCAAATATGCCATGACATCTAAATTATATTCCATGACATTTTATGCATATCTAATTATTTATTTTAGAATTTCAAGCAATATCACATTAATAACGATAGAGCTATTTTTTTAAAGGATTTGTGTGCAATTTTAATACCTTTATTACTGGTAGGTATTTAACTAATTTGTTTTAAAGATATTCTTTGAATATACTAGGAACATATTACTCTAATATATTTATTTAGGGTAGTTAAAATTATTTTACAACTTTTTCACTTTACAAATAAAGTATGCATTCTTTTCTAAAATTTTTATAATTTTATTACTATACAAAACTAGGTTAATATCATTTATAGTTTACATTAACAATAATTTTAATTACCATACAAGAGTGAAGATTAAACATTTTAAAAATTGCAACTTAATGCAATCAACAAAAGATGTATTGCAATGAAATATTACTACATTATTATTATTATTGTTGTTATTATGTGTTCTGTCTTATGGCAGGTCTATTCCTCTTGCCACTAAACTAAGATCACAAATGCGGTTCTCTGACTCCTTCATCTCCCAGAATTTTCTTCTTTCCTTCAAGTCATCTAATGTTTGAACCCTCCCTCTTCCTAAGCTCCTCTTACCCTCAATCTTTCCTTTTATGACGTCGTGCAGAAGACAGTTTATCCTAAGGTTGTGTCTGATCCAATGAAATGGTACATATTAAAAACACAGTAATGTTAAATTTTGTTTTCTTCCATATTATTTACAAGATCTTCATTTTCACACATTACTTTAAAAATATAGATTATAAATTAATGACATATGTAAGTGTTTTTTTTCTGTTAGTCCTAATGAGGCAGAGAAGACTAAGATAACTAAGCTATGGCCATTTCTGGAATCTTCACTGATATATTGAGATATAGCCTACAGGACATAATTATTTATAGGAACCGAATTAACCAGGTATGTTTATTAACTGGGTGGAAAACATATAAAAAAAGTAAATGAATTAATACTTATTTCTAATATATTACATTAGAATATTTGATTAAATATATTTGTCAATATTTTAAAAGTTGTAGGTCTTCAGTCAACAGTTTTCATCAAACTTTTTCAAACCATCCAATTACTGATCACAATTAAGTGAGGCTGTTAAAATATGTATCTTCAATTTTGCAATATACAAATTGGTGCAGTAGTTATATTGTACTAACACTTTTATTATTGTGATATAAATAATTATCTATTAAACTACACATGACTAGGATTGTTACAAAATTATTTTGTTAATATAATTTAATAATGAAAACATATTTGTGACTTTTGCCTTGTAAATTCTAGTGTATGTATATTTTTACTCTTGTTACTTGGATAGCATAGTGTGTGCTAATTTTATTCTTCAAAGTAATACTCTTAAGGATCTTGTCAAGTTGATTTATTATATATTGGGCTTTTGTAAGTTAATGACAACTGCAACACATTAAACATTTTGTTTTAGCTGGCACTCATGCCTATTAAATAAAATAGATTGAAAACAAATCTAAATTAAAAAATACTGATAGTATAGTTATTTTTTATAAAGCATTGAGATAAAATAATATACAGACTTTTTACTGAACATTATTTCTGTGCCAAGTTTTTTACCTCTGCTCTCAGCGTTGAGACTAAAGGACACATTTGCCATTAAAAAATATTCAGAAGCAACATTTTGAAGATTTAAAAAAGAGTACCCTAGGATTTCACCGTTAGCCCTAACTAGTTCAGTATTTCACCTATTTTAAATAGTTAATGTAGCACTACACACATTTCTATCGTATTAAGAGGTGACATCTTAGTGACAAAAGATTGATTCATTTTTAATCCTTGTACATTTAAGTAAATGTAACTAAAGAAATGGACAAATTTGTACACAATATAAGCTGTGACCAAGCAAGGATGTGGCACAGAAATATAGAGAAAACTCTTTTTACTGCTAATTTAAAAAAATATATATAACATAGATGCAGAATACATTGAATATAAATAGTTGTTTTTAAGTATTTGATACAAAAATTAATCATAGACGGGTCATTTGGCTTTAAAATTTGGTAAATAGTAAACTCTTTTCCAAAAATACACCAGGGATAGGTTATATAATTAACATAGATTTCTTAAACAAAGCTAGAACAATAAATGTTTTTTAATACTTTTGTGTTAAGCTTAAAATTTGATGTTTTGGTGATAATGACCCAAATACATGGTCTCAAGACTAAATTTCATAAAATTAAACTTCCACATATTTTTTAATATAATGAATTTAAAGAATAATACAAAGCTTAGTTCATTTCTCTTAGCCAAAGTATTTATATAAACTTTTATCAAATTAAAAAATACAAAATATATGAGCAAGTAAATTTTGCTAAGCTTTAATTATAATCTGCTATACAAATTTGAGCTAAAAGTACAACCCAATAAGCAGGGAGTTAAACTGACATTTTTATTGGTTCTGGATCCGGTTCCTGATAGTGTTCTGGTTCTTTTTTTCTAGCACATCATCTTTCTATCAATTCAAGCTATGTTAATGTACTAATTCCGATACTTGTTTTTTAATGAATGTGGAAGCTTTTATTTTCATATTTAGGGGATGTGTATCCACATTTGCGTGGAAGGAGAGCGGAGAATCTCTTAGAAAATAGCACCCAGGATCAAAAGTATTGCTAGATTTAAAAAAATACTATAACATACCTTAATAGCAATAGTGCATCCTTCTAATATGCATTTTGATCTATCACCGTCAATCTCATAGTCAAAAAACTTCTGAACTGAGTTTTCTTTAATGCACCCCATTAATAATATTATTTAAACCACTTAACTAACAAACACAAATAATCACCTCCACACTTTACACAAGAAACACATTCACTGAGCTACTTCCTAATCTAAACTTGAGTGAAAGAATTTAAAGTTTGCATTTTGCCACCTTTCATCTCCCTCTACCCGCTATTATAAGCTGTTCAACCAACCACCACATTATCAGTTTTCACTTCTAGGAAGTACTCAAACCGGCCCTGCACGTACAGGTTCACCTTACGGTGACGCCTGTCCGGTCTGACCTGACAGGTCTACTGCCCCTACACTATTCAGGTTTAACTGTCATATCACAGTTTTACTTTGATCTTGTTGCAGTAACTTTCTTTCATTCTTTCCTAAAATTGCTACATAATTTTTATTTTTTTTCTCTGTCTCGCAATTTGCCCCCGGATCTACAGTCTTCAGCATTTGTGCTAATCTGTCCACTGCGCTTTTCTTGCCTGATCCGAATATTCTTTGCTTTTATTAACCTTCCAAAGGCAGCATTTTTATATACCTCCAAAAATACATTTGTTAATTTATTACTGTACTCTTTTGGAGCTGCCATTTTCCATAGTAATCACTTTATTTTTAAAAACTATTTTAAGCTATTTAAAAAATTGAAAATATGATTTAAAGGTTGTAAATTAAACCCTATATTGTACGTCTGAATAATAATTATTTAGAATACAAATTTAACCTCACTTAATACACTATTGGTCTACTGAAACTTATTATTGAATTACTAATTGAATAGTTGATATATACGTGTAGTGCTCCAGAGCTAACAAAGAACTGACGGCCTTATCTGTGAATGCCACTACACACTCGGTTTCACCTAACAGGTCAGATGAAAGTATAAGCTATGTTTGATTTTCAACAGGTCTTAAAAATAACTTAACAGGCCGACAGGTTTTCCTCTACACGATCAGTTTTACTTGTCAGGTCAGACCAGACAGGTGTCACCATACGGTGAGCCTGTACGTGTAGGGGGCCCTTTAGACTGCGTGTCCAAAAGAGATGATTTTTTAATTTCTGTATTTCAACTTCTGAGGAATGTGATATTATATGCAGCCTATCAAAGCTAAATACATCTTCTTAATCCTCTAGTTTAAACATTAAAATGAGAAAAGAGAGAATAATGTGACAGTCATAACTTTCCTCTGGAATCTAAACTCATTAGTGTGTATTGCTAAGGGCTCATTAACTCGGTTTCAAACAGAGTATTGGACTAAAATATATCAAGGCTCTTCAAAACTTACTGAGAAAGAGGGAAACAACATTGCAAAACTAAACTAAGCTTAGGAGGGTGGGGGGGAGTGTGCAACATATCAAAATTATATACAATTCTGTAAAACTAAAAACCTTTTAGAACCTTTATGAACCTAAAATTATTTAACAGTTCAGGTTCTTCAGAATAGTGTTTTTAGGGTTTTGGTTTCAATGCCTTTAAAAGAAATGTTAATTTCGGTTCCTGTTCCAGTTCGACTCCCTGCCAATAAGTAACTAATCTACTGTATTATAATTCAAGTTATGTCAGGTGTTGCAGTTTGTCTTTCAACAGCACTCTTTTCTCTTTGAGGATAAAATACTTTATTGAAAAATTATAATTACTAAATAATAGTAATATCATGTTAATTGAAATATTGATACAAACATTTCTTTACAAGTTGAAGATATTGATGCTATCTATGTATAATATACACATTATTTTGAAAAAGTATTAACTCTTGAACAAGAAACCATATTCACACTTTGTTTAGTCTCCTAAGTTCTATTCATCTACATTACTATTAAGTTTATGAATTTACTGTGAAAAAGAAAACTAATAAACTTTTCACTCACCTGTATTTGAGCAAGTAGATAACCACACCATAGTGCTACTCAACCAATAGTGGCCAATATTATCTTTATCTATAATTTTCTACAACTTAGTGCTGTATGCCATTACATTTACATGTTTCATTTCATGATATTAAATAATGTATTGTTTGCTCTTTTGAAATATATTAATCATACAATTAAATTAACATGAAATTGAAATATATGTGGAAATATAACACCTGGACACAAAAATGGGATCCAGAAATATTCTGTTAGCACCTCAATGCGCTATTACTGAGCTGTCTCATGCTCAGGATCATACATCACTAATAGTTTAAGGCAAAGTTTGTGATATTGTCAGCTACTGAGCAGCTTACCAAACAACCCAGGGTTTGTTTCTAGCGTCTTAAATAATATGGCCACTAAAACTTTATTTATTATTTGATTGCTCTAAACGAGTAACTAGATTAGCCAACCAATGTTTAGTTTGCTTAATGTAAATATGGCTCAATTCTAACTCTTTAGAATAATGTGATGGTGTTCCATCATAGAGTTACACAGATTGTCAACCATGTATAATGTCATTACTCTATTCATCTTCAACAACTAGTCTCTGCATCGTTGATAGCTCTGACCTTGCTATGCCTTCACATTGCTACTTCAATATAATGTGCATTACAGTTTTAATCATTTGTTTCTTTAATATACAATTTAAGAGCAGTCCAAACGTGCATCGAATGATTTAATATATGTGCAATATTATATGTCTTTAACAATTTGTTAAGTTGGGGTACTTTACAGTATTTATATTATTATTATTATTATTATTGACAATTTATTTAGATTTCATTAGCTAGAGCTAGTTGTTATTTTAAGTAGTCTAGTAGCATATATATAAATATATATATATATTGAGTGGTGTAAGCTATGTTCTTAAAGAAGTCAAAATGATGAGTTATGGAGGAAAATTTATTTGGTAAAGGCTAGGTAACACTTCTTTAATATATTATTTCTTAGTTGCTATGTTGAAAAGATTGAATGGCATATTCAAATATTAGTCTGGGGTTCTTCTTGTTTTTATTTAGAGCATTGTTTTATTCAGTGCAATCTCTCTGTCTCTTATTTAACTGGGCAAGTTATATTTTAACTTCACTGATAGCAACAAGATGCATATATGTCTGGGTGTATTTTTTATTGTACAATACAAACACTGTGCAAATTAAATATCAAACTAATCAGAACTTTAAGACAACTTGGGAAGTTGATCATCAGTTTGGATTTTCATTACCCTTGCCAGTAAGACTAGTGTTTAATGTAGACTTAAATACAAGCCAAGTTTCATTAAAGCTCTAAATTGAAAAAAACTAGATGGTTTTTTAGATTATAAAAAATAAGTTAGTGGTTTCTGGATCACCAAAAACATGGGCATTAAGTGGAATTTATAAATTAATCCCTAATATTTTTATTTTATTTTGAAATGTTTTCATAGGTTTTCTCAAAATATATTTAAATATATATTTTAAAGTAACATAGAGATAATTAATTCCAAGGAAATGCATTACCATTACTCCGAGGACACAGCAGAACTATTAACGTTGGTAATAACCAGAGTTAAACCCTGGCCAGTTGTATGCATCTTGTTATACTGCACTGAGTAGGGATGCAGAGTCTATAATAAATTAGGAAAAAGCAACCTCTCACATTCAGTAAGAATTATTCTAACTCTGACTCTGTGACCTGATATTTAATTGGGAATGTTTAAATAAAATTTAATTTTTTTGCTTTTCTATAATATTCCATATTTTATCTGATACATTATACTTTGTGTTGTGTCATCCATTACTAGTTTCCTCTTTCTCTCATATTGTTGTCCCCCTTCTCCACCTATCCGTCTTTTTAGGAGGTTGCATTATATGTTTCTGTTAAAAATGTCCAATTCGACTGGGGGACTAGGATATAAATAACTATTTTGTTAAGTGGCATCGTGAACTGAACAGGACATCTAGTGTCTGTCTCTATTTGTTCCTACCCTTCATTATTACCTTTATACAAATAATATTTTTAAGTGTTTATTTATTGTGTTTGTATGGCCAGTATTTGAAAAGGGGCTGTTATTTATAGTTATAATAAACAATAGTTTAAAATATTACTAGAATATATTTCATATTGGCCAGTATAACCTTGTCACAGTTGAATATTAATCACTAGTGTAATCATAAGTGTTACTCAGTCTTGACCCAAGTAAACAACAACCGGTATCAACATCAACACTTCGAGTGTACCAATGCTCAGCCGGTAAATAAACATTATTATAGACTAGGCACAGTTTTTTTTATTACAATCGTCATTTCTTGCCTACTTATAAATAGTTTATTTTAATAAAATCGACTAAATGGGCATTTGTTGAGTTAATTTATTCTGGCAGTTCATTGATATTATGTATATAGTTATTATAGAGATCTTTGTAATTACTATCCAGTATGTGATTGTTTGGACATAGTATGTTTGTTGTATTTTGACTCTGCTTTGTTATATTTTTGGTAATAGAGCCTACTACTATTGTATATATATAATTTTTTTTAAACATACTGTCTACTATTATTTATTAACTAGGCCTAATATTTTCTTTTTTCTTTTCTCTGTTCTTGTTTGATTTTGAAGCATATACATATGTAACGGCAGCTGACTGCATCAATATGTACTTAAACAATCTAACTAAATTTTGTTTTTACATGTCACAATCACACATAATAAAGCAAATAGTATTTATTGACCATTTTTAATGTAGTAATGTATTATTTGAGTTTTACTGGGGATCTTGTGCTGTAACATCTGCTAATGCTCAATAAATTGTGTTTATGAGGTCTCTGTTATGTAACTAGACCTCTTTTTCAGTGGAGGCAACATCCCATTTCATTTCATTTGCAATGTGTCGTCGTCATTATAGAGGTCTGACTTTGATGTCGATACAATTTTTATATCTGTCATAAAACATATACATAAAACTTGTATGCAAAGAAACCTACCTTAATTGAGTGGCTGTTGCTTTTTATTTCTATTAGTAAATTGTGATACTAAATTTTAAGCACAGTCTGTGTTTATACCTGTGTATTTTGGGCCTTGCTGATAGTATTCATATGACTCCTTTTCTTCCTATTCAGGATTTAATAATTTGTCTGATTGTTTATTATCAATTGGTCACTTTATTGGAAGTTAATCCTATAAAGCTTGAAACACTTGATCTTTGTTGTATATGTTCACTATTGCTGTGTTAAACATGAATTAATCGACTTGATGACAGTTATTTGGACTTTAAACAGCTCTAATTTGATATAAAATTATATTTTTATGTTGGTAATTAAATTGCTAATGTTTGAATGAAATGACTTGGTGCCCTGCAGGGGTTTGATCTGACAAAACATCTCAAATATTTTATTTATAGAGTGCAATACATAAATAATATTTAATGAGAAATTAAAGTTTGCTTATAATGAAGTTTTATTAATTTCTGTATTCTCATTTTAATTTTTATTGTTAATTTAGTTGGAGCAACAGGTATTTTTTGGTTTTATAGATATAATTATTTTGGTTTCATTTTAATATTTATTCTTGATGTTATTGTAGTAATGATTTTGTTAAAATGAGAATATTAGCCTTAAATATTGATATTCTTGATAATTGAACTTTGCTGAACATTGATAAATCCTGTGGGAACTGTATTACAATTATTGGTACCTATTTTATATTTTGTTGCTTCATTTATGATTGCTTGATGGTCTTGTAAACAGTTTGCACAATCATGCTTGTACTGATATGCTAACATCTCAATATTGGTCTTACTAACTAAAATTGAACATTTATTCTGGTATCATTTGCCAGTTACCAAAAGGAACTATTTAAAACCAAACAAAAGACATTTAAATAAAAGAACAGAAATGAACTATAGTGATTTTGAAACATTATGACACACTTTAAATATACTTTGTAACAAAATCAAAATAACATTACTTTAAACATGACCATTAGGGATCTGAAAGTAATCAAATTTCAACCTTGAGCATAAGTCTTCAATTAAAGCTCAGATTTGGGCTTGTCTGCTGATGGACAACTAATTGTTTATGCGTCTCTCTACTTGTTAGGGGTGTGCTAAGGCCACTTTTTAAATGTGAAACGAATCTTGAAACGTGCTACTTTTAATTTTAAAATTAATTATTTTTCTAGATCTTGTCAATAATAAGGGCCAGGAAAATGTTCTTATTTGTTACCTAAGGACTATATTAATAATTAATGCACACAGGTTTGCTGATAAGCTTAGTAAATTATCAATTAAGTTTTAATTTTTACTTACATCATGAGGCTTATAATATTATTTTGCAAACTTTACACATGCAGGTCTTTTTATCTGCATTTCTCTGATAATAATTATAAATTTAATTCCGTTTTCATTTCCTACTTTCCCTATCAGCCATTTCGATTAATAAAGAAAATGTGAAGAAGCTATGAAAAACTTATGTGTCAAAATGCACTTGTAAATTTGTCACAGATATTTCCAAAGAGATAGAATATTAAGGAACAAACATTAGACTCAAGCTGTGATGATAGCACAACTAAAGCACTTTATTGGCTTCAAACCAGTGACCATGGTGTTAATTTTTTATAGGTATTTTTACTTTTTACAAAATTATGTTGGTGAGAGTGAATATAATTAATTAACATTTACTTACCCGTTTTTGATTCATGCTTATATTGTGTTAGTTAAATTACTAATCACTGTTAAAATTCTGTTTAGTAATGGTTTTAAAATTATCAAATATTGAAAAATGTAATATTTAGCAAGATAAAATTAAATCTTTAATAATTTATTGAAGTTTTATTCTAACTTCGAAATTTTTCGAATATGCGAATGTTATTGCAGATGTTGAAGGAAATTTGACCTCGACTTAAACTTTTCAAAGCTTTGCACACCATTACTATTTGTATGGGAAACAAGAGATAACTCAACAAGGAAGGTAGTGTGCAGATGGCCGTTGGTATGTTATCAAGGCCAGCCAATGAGTAAACTAATTGTGGAAGCGAAAAAGATAGACAGCACTATATTGAACTCAAGCTCAGCTTGACTTGGTATTTGGCAGATTTCTAAGAAGATCACTTGAGTTCGATTCAATTGAAAATAGCTGAGCTTGAAAACCCCTAAGATAACAAACTTAAAACTATGTTTAGTAAAAAGATTTATGTAGCATTAACTGTTCAAAACTCAATTTCATATTACTACAGAGTACAGATGCATAGAAACAAAAATGAACTTTACTGTGGCAACTACTACTTAATTTATTATTATACACAAATATATGAAAAAACAGGGAAATATAATGTTATTAAGTGCATCATAACACAACAATTAATTAAAGGAAAGCATAATTTAAATAACTGAAAACATTTGAAGGCTACATGAAGAGTATGGTCTAGAATATATAAAACACTTATGTTTATTCATAGAAATAAATAACCATTGCACATCGTTTTTTGCGACAAAGAGATCATTTATACCATCCATAATGTTTTTAATGTTAATTTGAGGTAAACAAAGTATATTACATGTTTCATTCCTAGTAGGTACATGACACAATTAAAAATACAAAGATTATTAAATTATTTATATACTCCATCCATGTATTACCCAAATTACATCATGTAAGTTGAATACATTCTAACCCACTTTGATGGGTGCATGGTCTAATGGTCTCTTGTTACACACTGGATCATTGTTGATTGATAGATTAGGGTTTGAATTCTATTCAGGTGTATGAAGGATGGCTTTTCCAGAATGGTCTACAACTTTACCTCCAGGCAAGTGCGGGTTCATTTCCACTAAATGATATATCAACTAAATAGTGTAAATATCCAGATAACTGATCAGGTAGTAAAAGGTAGTGCTCCACAATAATATTACATTATAACTATCTCATTGTTTATTACAAATGAGGAAAGCAACGGGAAACTACCTTACTTCTCATTTCCTTAGTATGCCTCTTCATTGAAGTACTTACTATTCATACACACACATTTAATAAACATAATTTTGACAAGGATGAAGGCTTTTATTTCAATGTGACGAGAACTATCTAAATCTACCACCAAACTCTTGTTATAATAAATTGATCAAATTCATATAGTGATCTCTAGGTATGTTACTCCTTGTATTAGCTTCCTGGATCTTGGTAGAAAACACCCCTCTTTGCAGGCTCACCACAAGAGAAAAGGGGGGGGGGGGAGACTTTTGGCACCAGGCCTAGGACTTCCAGGGGCCTGGGCCTAAGATACAGATTAACAAGTTAAATAATAATAAAACATGAATGATAAACAATAAACTGGCTCTCCATACAAGTACTAAAAACTGTACATGCTCAGTACATTCTTGTCCTTCATTTCGAAGGGTTCGGAAGTTTCACAGAGACTATTAATTTGTACTTAAATTAAGTTTTGAACATAAAGATCTGATGATTCAATTTAAATTTAAATATGATTATTGTGAGTATAATATTTCCAGAGTTAAATTACGAGTTAATTTGCATACATTGTTTTTGTTTGCTAAAAGTGACAAATGATTTAAAAAAATAAGTACTAATTTTAGTCAAGTAGTTGTGGCATAACAGGGGCTAGATGGGTTTTGGGTGAGGTGCTTTTCCGCCTTGAGAAATAATTTGTGTCCCTCACCCTTCTCCTGATTGATTGGAATAAACTTGCCCCCTATATATTTATTTCACTCTTTGATATTATCAAATATTAAGCTGAAAATAGCCTGGTATCTTACCTAACTCCAAATAGCTTCTAGAGGCATCCAGTTTTCAAAAATATTATTTTGATGAGGGCCATTCCAAATATCTTCTGTGAAATTCTTACTTTCAAACATTAACCTAGGGTTCCCAAGCTTCCACCTTTATCTTTGGGATAAAAGCTCCTCAAAACCCCTTTCTATTTGCTAAGTTAATGTAGAAATAGACAAATAAGGTTTTGCCGCCACTTGAGTCAAATAAAACAAAGTGAGCAGCGCCCGAACTCTGCCCCTGATACAGGGCTCGGTTTGAGTATTTGGTGGGCCTGCTTCTATAATGGCTTTTGAAAAAGTTCTAGTTTGCTTCAAAATGCTAATACTTCACCCATAGGTTTTGCTGTTTATTATAAAATAAAATATCTAACGCATAGCTAAAGAACTTATGTTTACATGCAAGAAACAGTATTTAAATATATCTGTTTGAACTATGAATTATATTTTCATAACTTGAGAATTTATAATATATCTATAGATTCAAATTATTGGCAAAATAATCTGTATGATAAAAAATCGACTATCCTTGGCTGATTGTGCCAATATCAGCCGATATATTGAATTGGTTATCAACATTGGCCCTGCCCTAGTTTCAACCCTAATATCTTTTGATGGGAACGAGCTGTTTAGCAGCAAAATGAAACGGTAGCTAGGACTAGACCAGCTTGTTATCAGCTGGTAACAATTGTTCGTTTTAGCCATATGTAAAGTCTTAACACCTATTACATGAGTATAGTATTATCAATCCAACATCCAAATGACTAAAATAAAGTTCACATTGATTGTCATTGTAGTAACTGTACAGTCCAAATTCATTTGTCTGCAACTTTGACACAAGGACCATATGTTTCACACCTCTGCCTTAAACAATAATAACTAAGACTCCCAATAGTGGCTAAAAAACCACCTCTCTGATGAATTTTCTGAAAGGAGCTATCATTGAAATTGTAGTCAAATAGCCACACATAATAAAACAAAGACAATACCTCTCATTGCTTAGACCTGTCACATTAATTAAAAGTAGTTAATTCCCTCAGGTGCTAGTGTATAGCTTTAAATTGAAGAGATAACATATTTTTTCTCTCACTATGTTTTACTACACTTCAAATTATGTGCTAATTATACTAGTAATTTTAGGGATTAATAAGTGTATATTTAGAGGAAGTGTACCCGTATTTGCTTGGAGGAGAGTGTAAAAACCACCCTCTGTGCACCTGACCAAGATTTGAACCTTGATCTCCCCGTCACTGGCTGTCTAGTCTACTGCAAGAGTAGTGTGTTGGACCACGCAGCCACCAAACTGGGTACTATTCTCACTTCCTCTAAATTAATACTCCTCATCCCTATCACATTAGCATAATTAATACATATGAATATTATCTGAATGGGTAGTCAAGATGCAGTGCCAACAAACAAAATTTATAAAACCTACAAACCACATCGCACAATTTGTAAGAAAAATACAACGGTTTATAATGTAATGTTTAAAATCAAACTTAAATTGATTGTCTTTTACTAATAAAAATTAACCTAACCTCTTTGCAGTACTAGACAAGATCTCTAAAAATAATTCACTAAATGTTTCACTAAAAAATTGTTAATTTAACTCTACCTTTTGAAACTTGAGAGTAATCTAATTAAGTTTTGCATATATAAAATTTTTATTTTTATTTGGTTCTTATTTCATTGTAATTAAAATTATGTAGACCTGCTGCTCAGTAACAAAACATAAAATATAGTATTTGCCCTTTGTTTTCAATCATGCAATCGTAGTCATTGATGATAAAACCAAAAAAATTTTGCTAGTAGCAATTAAATTGCATTTCAAACACATAACACAGAAGCTAATTCCGGTCTGTTTGTATACTGGTGTTTAATTGGCTGGAGCTTCTCACATTCTCATTGATCTATGCTCTTGTCCATGTATAATACACACAAAGTTCAAGTTAAATAACTACTATGTGCTATGCATGAAAATAAACCCAGATTAAACATGACTATAGATTTACATTTATATGCTTCATAAGCAATAGCTACAAAGTTCATTTGAAGCCTACATTTTCTTCTCGGTCTGACAAGTGTCATGTGAAAAATATTATGTTAATGTGCATTTACACAATATAAGTTGCTGCTCTGTCAACCCCTTATCTCATTGTATTATGTGTGGAGGTTTCATGTTGCTTACTATTTCTCTCTCTCTTCCACCGAGTGGGAGAGAGAGGTCAAAGCACAGAAATACTTGGACCTTCACCACACCTTTTGCTTCAGATAATTTTCAATATCCATCTTGAGAAAAATAATGTATTTCAACCCATCAATTATGCTGGTAGGGGGTAAGCCCACTCAAATAATATTTGTGCTATATCAATTTTCAATCAAAAGAGTAACCATTGTATTTGTTTATGAGCTAACAATATATTTTTCATTTGTTAATGTTTTGAGGGAAAAGTTCAATAATTCACTAGGAATTAAATATGTGAAATTAAATTTGAGCAAGCTGTTTACAAGTTGCATTAAGTTCAGTAGCAGATGTACTTATGATGGGTTTTGACTTTGAGATGTATTGCTACCATCATCCTTATTTATTTATATTTCAATTCAATGTTTTTAACTTCTTTTGTACTGTCTGTCTTATCTTTAGTATATTGTTAGTATATTTGATAATATATAGTTGAGCTCACTTCTAACAAAATACATAAGCCCATCTGTATTTGTTTAGTAACCTTTCAAAGTGTGAGTGGAATTTCATCATTTGTAACTGAATTTCAAATTCTCCATAAAGTACAAACACTGACCTCTAGGAGAACAGGCAGGTGCAATGATATCTATTTATTTTGCTGTTTTTTTTCCGTCTGGTGCCCGTGTTCAAACTATTATAAACAAATGTATAGTTTGGTTATCTCCAACTGGAGCTCAAGATGACATGGCTGAAGAGTGTGCTCAGGGTAAATAACCATTATCTATAGTGTCTTATTTTGAATGGTACCAAAATGAAACCAGAATGCTATAAGAAAATTAGTTAAATCTTCCTGCATAACAAACATGACTATCATATGTTATTTACTAGCATGCATGTTTTTTACGATATACTTTTCAAACATATTTTTAATTTACCAGTTAATTATATTAGAAATACTTTTTCTAGTGAATTTTTTAATGGTAGTCAGTAAGGCATTTTTTTATCTATAAAAACATATTCTTACACTGCACAGGGTTTACAAATATTTTTGATTGCTTTATTTACTATCCGCTTTGGTGATTGCATTGTCTAAGGTGTCACTCTCACAATATATTAGACTACCAATGTTGTGGAAATTGGGGTTAAAATCCCAATCAGTTGTACTGAAGGTGTTTTACAGTCTCCCTTAACTAAAATCCAGGTGCACTTCCTCTAAACTCATCCTTAGCACATTAGTATAGGTATATAACTCGAATGGATATTGAGAAAAGTGACAGAATTTTTTTTTATATTATGGGTCCGCGTCATTTCCACTTTATTTTATTGAGAGTGCGATGTATGCCTGAACGCTAGACCCAACACTTTGTGTTTTCAGGGGACTTGGTTGGTTTTGAATCTTAAATGTAGGCTTAGCCGTGGTCAGGGATACATACATTTTAAAACTACTTTTAGAAATGCTATCTAATTCCTTAAAACCCTTTTCTTTGATCATTTTTACTAATAAATAATAATTGTTTGCATTCTTACTTTAAGTTGCTCACTTTGAGGATGATATCTTAGAAACATTTAGATGTGAATTTCTCTAAGTATTGTCACAAAATTTTAGGCCTTTTTTGACCTCCCTCCATCCCCCATATCACGCTCCATAATGCTTCGGAACCCCCCCCTCCCTCTCCCCGCCTCAAGTTATTTAACTCTTACAGCAGTTTCAACTAAAAAGCACCTTTTCCTCATGCAATTTTTGAATGGGCTGTTTTTTTTTATTAGACTAGTAATTTTCATGTTGGATCTTTAAATTCTAAAATAAATAGGATTTTGAATAAAGGATGCAATTTCTAGTCAAAGAGATTTATTTGTATTTACAAAAAACATGATTCTTAAAAGTGTGAAAAAGCTTAAGTTTATACATAAAAACTAGAGATGGGCCACTCAAATCTTCGAATCCACCGAATCCTGACAGAGATTCGAGGATTCGGTGTTTTACTGTATTCGATGATCGAATCTTTCACCTAATAAACAAAGCATAATATGTTGAGTTCAAAAATTACTTAGTTAGGCCTACTTTAAAAGTACAACTTAATCTGTAATATTTATTTCATCGGACAAAAGAGATAAACATTAATAAAATCTACAGTTTCGGCACATGCTCACTTCTAAAACTTTCACCTCACAAACAGCCTTGTAAATATTTTAATGACCACATTAAAACTCTTCAAAAACTGAAAATTTAAATTAGAATGACAAATAAACTCGAAATAAATTAAACAAATCATGGCCTTTTTTTAATAGAAATAATATCTCATTACGGATGATACAAAGTCAGCCGCCATTACACACGATATAAAGTCATTCTCCATTACGTATATGTTTACTCGCCCGAGTGATGATTAAATTAAAGATACTGTTAATTCTTACTACCTAACTGGTTTTAATTATCTACAACTATGTAAAGAGCCCCAATTTATTGCATACGATCCTTAAGTTAGATATTTTGTTGGGTTTACATGAAAAATAAATACAGTCAAACAGCGATAAAACTGTTTATTTATCCCTATCAACCTACGTATCATATATCGATTGTTTGTTTAGAATTGATTCAGGTAATCTGATCACTTAGTAAGCGCTCTCGAGTTTTAAGAATCAAATAACGACTTGCTTATCCATTGTTTATTTTTAAATTGATTTTAACTTAGTTTTTTTTTTAATAATTATGTTATTCAAGTAATTGTAGAAATATTCAAACGTAGTCCTGCCTTATAAAATAGGAATGAACATATTGTAGTCAAAAATATGCTCGTGTTTTAAACAGAATGTATTCTCAGAAATCGATATATCGCAAGAATCGAATATATTTGTTTTCTACGCAAAAATTGATAATGGATATAAAAGATAAATAATAATAAAACATACTTAATCATTATTTAGTTAATTATTTCCAATGTATGTTTAATTGTTAAGCATGTTGTTTTAGTCTTTATTAAAATATCCGTTTTTATTTTTATTTTTGCTATCTTAATGCAATAAAATATCCTTTAATGATGATTAAAGTTGATCAAAGGATATATAGGCCTAATTTGTTTATTTCACATGTTTTTTAGAAACTTAACACATTATAACAACACTTTTAAAAATAACTAAAAGACACTCAAATTTTGATTTGATTTTTAAACAATAATATGAGTCTAGATTGTTTAATTTGGCTGGATTTTAACCTGTAATTTGCGAGGGAGGTTTGGGGTTGATTAAAATTGAAAGCATGATTGAAATAAACCTTAATTCACAGTTTAGGCCGGGGGTCTATTTGTAAATCATTAAATTTTATAACGATTTGCTAGGATTCGGATTCGAGATTCGAAAATAAAATGTAGATTCGGATTCGAGAAATACTGGATTCGACCCATCTCTAATAAAAACTAAATGAAACACTTTTTAGTAGCTCACCTCTTTCATTGAATCTGATTTGATAAAATCAAACAATCTATTTATATTTATTGTTTTATAAACTAAAACTTCATTAAATTACACTAGCCTAACCCCCCTCCCCCATGTCACACAGTGTAAAGCTATGAGAGACCTCTTTGCCCTTCCCCCTCCCTCAAGTGCATTACATAATACATGTATGGCCTCCTAGCTGCGTGATATCATATCATAAGACTAGATTCATTGTCAGACTTAGCGTGCCTCAAAATCAAACACAAGATGACACCTACCTAGGGTCGTATAGAAGAACTTGACTAAGTGGATGGTAAGTGGACACTAGCATGTGTTTGCTTGCATCATCATAGGTTAAAAGGTGGACCGCTAGTGCTTGGGCCACACTATTGGTCCACTAAGCATTCACTAACATTCTTGCATACCATCCCTATACTCCAATGAAATGGGCACATTTCACATATGAAATTGGCCCATTCCATTAGAGTTTAGGTAGGTGTCGTCTTGTGTTTGGTTTCTAGCCATACTTGAGGTACTCTAAGGGCGGTATGCAAGAATGTTAGTGAATGCTTAGTGGACCGATAGTGTGGTCCTGAGAACACTATCGCGCCACCTTTTAACCTATGATAACGCAACAAAACCCATTCGAGTGTCCACTTAGTAAAGGACAATAGTTTCTCCATTCTAGAGTTAATTATGTTACAAAATGTAACTAACAGTTTTATATTTGTTTACAGATAAGTAGACTCAAGTGCTATTAGTTTTTAGGCCATACAGAGGTCCTATTCTCACCTTCACCCTCTGGTGACGTTCCGGATACAACCGGACTGTTCCTCATTGAGTTTGTTCACAGATTGATCCAGGATCCTATGGATCTAAATAGCTGAAAGCATTGTCATCTTAAGTGTTGGCAACCACACTATGACTTTCAATACATCTTGGCAGTAACTTTTTTGTGTTCTGTATATTGTAAAGTTTATGTACAGTCTGATAATAATCTGATTGTTTCTTGTCTCTCAACAATATTATAGGTTATTCTGAAGAGAAAAACACCTTTTAATAAAGGAATATACAAGGAGCTGGTCACTTTGTTTGGCAACATGTAAGCGGATATGGCATGGGGATGAATTAAAATCATGCCCTAAGAGGACGATATCAAATATTTATATGTGCATCTATAGCTTTAAAATATACACTAAATGTTGAGTATAAGGAATTAGTCCTTTTTTATTAGGCTCAGTGATATAATTCTTTACACATTTTACCAAAAGATGCTTAATTGCAATTAAGCTCAATAAATCTACAAAAAAATTGTGGTTTCAAACTCCTGAAACAAAATTTAAATCATGTGTTATTTTAAGGTCACAGTTTGAAGTATTTTTATTCCATCCAAATTTAGTGCCCCCCCCCCAAAAAAAAAAAAAAATTCAATAGAATATTTTAACATTTAGGCTACAATATTTTAATAGGACTCCATTAACAAAATAAATTTGTTAGAAATGGGCTCAACTGTTGTAAGACTTTTGCTTTTAATGATTTTTCTTAAATCCATTTTATTTTGATGTGTTGAGGAAACAACAGATAATCCACACTATCACTTCTTTCTACTTGTAAATTAACATTTTATTTATGTTTTATATTGTTTTTTTACCTTTTTATTAAAATTGTAATGGATTTTTGCTAAAAAGTTTTTAAAATGTACACTTATTTGTTTTGAACATTTACTTGATATTACTCAAATATTTTATTCATGGTTTTTTATGAATTTGGTGAATTGTGAATGTGTTATTGAGAATATAAAAAATATAATATTTTTTTAAAATAATGTAAAATGTTATTATTTATGTTAAAAATATGACAGTTTAAATGTAAATTTAAATACATAAACAATTATTACTAATGCTGTTTTATATTGAAAAGCAACTGCAAATATTTATTTAAATATAATCTTATAATTAAACTATTTTCTTCTAGTGCTCAATCTGTAGATTAGTTGGCAGCAGCACTTTCTCACTCCATTTATACCTCTCCACTACAATTATTTTTAAGTTGGAGTTATTATTTATATCTCGGATTAACTGGTTGATGTACTGGTGTCTTGGTCATCCCCTTGCATTCCTTTCAGGTGTTTTCCATGGGTAGACACTGTATACAGATGTCCAATGCATCGATCTCTTTGATCCTTTTAAAAACTTGTGCATTAGTAAGTATGTCTGTCCATGAGATCTTTAAGATTCTTTAAATGCTTCTGGCTTTTTCTTTTCTGGTTCCCTTATTGTCCAAATCTCTGAGCCATGAAGAGCAACAATCCAAACAAACTTTTTACATATTATAAGCTGAAAATTGAAAAATGATACCTGGGCACAGGAATCGTCCTGTGCCCAGGGTCATTCTTCACTCATATTTTAAGGCAAAGTCTATGATGGACGTGTGGAAATCGTTGGCTATAAATGTGTGATTTTATTAAGATCACGAGCTATCGGACACATGGTAGCATTAAGGCAACTACCGAGTCGAAGGTGGCTGCGTTGTCTGATAGCTTGTGATCGTAATAAAATCACACATTTGTAGCCGATGATTTCCGCACGTCCATCATAGACTCTGCCTTAAAATATGAGTGAAGAATGACCCTGAGCACAAGACGATTCCTGGATAGCTCAGTGGTCAGAACATTGGCGTACTAAGTCAAAGGTCCCGGGCTCGATTCCTGTGTCCAATTGTCATTTTTCAATTTTCAGAATATGATATCTAGATGGAGTAATCCTCACTAAAAGCATAAATAATATATTTGGCTATTTTATTCTTTTTACATATTGTTTAATGACTTCCAAACTAGTATTGTATGATGTCAACGGTTTTTTATTTTTACTAAATACTCCTTTTGCTTGTGCAATTTTACATTTTACCTCTTGACAGCTTCTACCATCTTTGGTTGTTCTTCTACCTAGGTACTTGATTGGTTCCAGGTTCTCCCCATTCAGGTTTATGCTTACTGTCTCTGGCATCTATATATATACTAGGCTTCAAATATATATATATATATATGAAGCCTAGTTTCCAAAGCACAACATATTATACTCACCCATAATTTTATGTTGTTCTTATCGCGCAACTTTAAAATAAACTTTTCCTAAAGCTGTGTTCTTAGATTTTAGTTATGTATGCGAGGGGGTTGGAGGGAGGGTGATAGTTTACATCAGAGCAGAAAAGGGCAAACAAAAGATTTCATTTTATGAATATAAGAGTTGACAAATACTTAATATAGAGAACATTAATGCTTCTAAAGGCATTTCCCTAATTCATTTATTCGTGGTCATTTAATGTTGATGGAAAACATTAGCTTGCCCCATTGTTGCTAGGATCAAAATCAAAACAAACACCTATCAGACAGCTCCCCAGGAGATGGTTCCATAAAACTCACTTTAAAAGGCTCTGGAAGTTTGATATAAAATATTCTGACATTACATCACCTTGATACGACTTAATAAAATACACCTTTGCTATAAATCACTTTATTATGATTTTGAGCAATCTAGACCTGAATGAAATAATTTGGTTAAAAACTATAAGAAACCAATTGTACATATTAAATAGTAGCTATAAATGTTAACTTTTAAGACACTTCAAACAATAAGATTGTTAGGAACTTATATAGTATTGGAGTGTATATAAAAACCTACATGCCTTGTAATTTGTCAAGAATGACCCTGAGCATGGGACGGATCTTGGATAACTCAGTGGTATAGCATCGGCATACTAAGCCAAAGGTCCTAGGTTCGATTCTCTGATTTAAATTTAATTTAATTACAAATTTGATTTAAATCTTCTACTTTTTATTGTTTATTAGAGTTAACCTAAATATGAGGCTCATCCAAAAAGTAAGGTCCGTTGAGATATTACCGCCAAATAAGAAATGTGAGTGGGGTCGCCCATGTCTAGTATGATAGAGTGGTCCATCAGCTTTTTCTTAACCACAATACTTCCTTTACATTATTGTCTGGTGTTCTGTGATAATAATCTAAAATGAGTGATATCATTAATAATCCTACCAGTTTTGAGGTTCGTGGTGTCGGATTTTGTTAGCGGAAAACCTTAGCACTGTAACACTTTACCTTTGGATTTGTAAAGTTTATGGGCCTGATATGATGGCAGACAGTAAGTAAGGTGAGACAGTGGGTCAATATATCTAAAAATAAGGTCGACCAATTTATAGGATGAAGAGCACAGTGGCCGACCAAGTTTATTGAATGACAGTTTGGTATAACAGGGGAACACACAGATTTGTGAAAATTGCCGTTTCATTATAGAACTTTATTTTGAATTTCAAAAGGTTTCACAGTCACTCATTCATAAAATTGTGACGGAAAAAATAACCTATAAGAAGCTGTGTGCCACATGGATCCCCAAAATGATGACTGAAGCACACAAATAGAAATGTATGAAAGCAGCTCAAGTGTTTTTGCAGAGTTTTGAAAATGAAGAAGATGAACTTTCTCCCCCATATTGTGACTAGTTATGAGACTTGAATTTCGTACACGAATGTTGAAACGAAACGACATTTGATGCAGTGGTGGCATTCAACATCCTCTGGGGCGAAAATAGTCAAAACATGAATGCTCCATTAAAAAATCATGGCCACTATTTTTTTGCTTGTTGATTTTCTTGAACACTGAATAACCATAAATGCTGCAGGATATTGTGAAACCTTAAAACTGTTCACACACACAATACTGAACAAAAGATGTGGAATATTTTCATCGGGCATTATTCTTTTGCATGACAATTCTTGAGACTACACTGCAACTCACTACTGGCAGCCCAGACCTCAATCCATGAGACTTTCACTTGTTTATGCACATGAAACAGGTGCTGCTTTTCCACCGTTTTTCAGAAGACTAGGAACTGAAAAATAATCTGAATCAATGGCTCAAATCACTGCTAGTAGACTTTTTTGAAACACGTGTACAAAAACTAGTGCCAAGACAACCAAAATGTCTCAAAGTCATTGGGGACTACATGTAAGAGAGAAGTGTGTGTATGTCTGTATGTATTTTTAGCATGTTGTAACACTGTTCCATCCCCCCCAGTTCTCTTTTGTTCACTTTATTATTATTAGCACCGCGTCTTACTACCCGTTCGGTTTATACGCACTTACGCTAATGTGTAATGGTAGGGTGATTGTGAGATGAAATGGAGGACTTACAGTTTAACGTGGAATCCGAACCACGGTGGAGGCCTGGCATTCCCCACATTCATAAAATGTCTTGTCAGAGGTGAAGGAAGGGTTTGGTAATCAGATAAATTTATGCCGGGACCAGGGTTTACTTTATTGAACCTTACTAAAGTACAAAAAGGGCTATGGGATATTTGTATATTTTTACAGATACTTGAGTTCTTTGAGGTTAAAGATAAAAGGTTTGACAGTTATGATTCTTAAATTTTGTTTTTAATAAATCATTTCTTCAATCCCATAAATAGAGTATGCTAGGCCCAAGTGCAAGGGAAGGGAAGGGTGGGTGTGTGTGTTTGTGTGTGTGTCATCCTATAAGCAGTCATGTTTGGTCCAAACAAGATAGAGTCAAAGCAAGATGATAGTTAAGTCAGGTCAAGTTGGGATAGATGTTGCCTTAAGAATGCAAGCTATAGATATTCCGGGCTCAAATATTTTCTACGTGCTTAACCTGCATTCACCTTTCATTTGTAAATGCTATGTTTATAATTCAGCCCATAGAAGATGATTAAAAAAAGATAAATCTTTTAGAATTTTCACACTTGGTTTTTCAGCATTTATTTTCTATAAAACCTACAAAGGGCTATACCCTGATAAACGGTGTGACCATTATCTTCCTCAAAATACTAACCAAAATGCTCTGGACCCACACCGTTGGACACTTGGACAAAGATGTTGGTTTAGTCTAGTGGGGTTTAAAGGTGGCAGGAAAGTCAGCGTTAAAATCACAGCTATGTACTGTGTTTTTTTTTTTACCCCTAAATGGTTTTCCACTCAGAATCGCTGAGATCACTGGGGCTCAGTCCTAAATTATAACCTCTGAGGGTGTTATCAGAGCCCACATGAGGGCGCTCGGGACTTGAAGCTATATGTAGTTTAAATTGCCTTATAGTAGGGAGGTTTTGGGGAATAAACGTGACCTGGGGCTTAGTTGTTCTTGCTGTGCAACTTATGTCAGATGGGTCAAATTGGTTTACTGATAGAATGGTTTGATTTTGATGTAATGAGTTTACCCATTGATTCTAGTCCATTTTCCTCACATTACATTATTATCATAATTACAGTAGCCCCGTGGCTTCTTTGGTGTTGACTGACAGCTCACAGCTGACTTCTGACAGTCAACATTTAGGTATTACCTAAATTTTGACTGTCAGAAATGACAGCTACTAAACACATGTTTTGGCAATTCATATGGTTGAGCTTAGGGATACATAATTTGGTCTGGTAACGTTTCAAAGCCGTCAGCTGTGAGCTGTCAGTCAGCACCAAAGAAGCCCCACAGGACTACTGTAGCTTTATTAACTTGCTGGTTGATTTCCTAAAAACTCACCCTCATTCTTTTAACTTATTTGTAAACAACACCCATTATGAGACTAGACTGCCGAAGATGGGGATATTGGAGTTCAATCCCAGTCAGATGCGCTGATGGTGGTTTTTCCTAAATGTTTTTCCACTTTCCCTCCATGCAAATGTGAGTGTACTTCCTCTAAATTAAAAAAACCTTTCCAATCCCTAACGCATTAGTGTAGTTAGTACATAGGCGTATAACTCGAATGGGTAGTATGAGACTACTAAAAAAACCACCCATTAAAGTCTACAATACAGGTCCAAAACTAAATATTCAATGCTACCGATCTTTGGTTCATATACATTTCAAACAGTTCTAATTTTTATTGAGAGAGATTTTGCTGTCTCTTGCTTTCCAGACAGGCCCGGATTTCCCATTAGGCCAACCTAGGCCATGGTTTAGGGCGCAGATCGAGTAGTTGGTTGTTTGGAAAACGGAGAGAGAGAGAGGCACAATTTTAGGGAACTGTCCTTCTCAGACTGTACAAAGTGAATAAATATATGCAGATCGTTGATGTAGATGTCTTGGCAGTAGTCGAAGTTTTCAAGTCGCTCATTAAGTTCTTCAATGAGCTTCGGGAGAAGTTTGATTTGTATGAAGACAAATATCTAAAAGTTTCTGAAAATAAAACATACGAGCAAGATGAGAGACGGCAGGCAGACTGTCATAAAACTTCAAACGGACGAGACCCACAAGGGCAGGGTATGTCTTTCTGGGTGATACTATTTCAGAGTGAACACATTCATCTCAATTGTTGACAAGATGAAAGAAGAAATTTTAAAAAAAGAATGGTTCCATATGAAGATTTCTCAGATTGATTTTCTGCCATCACAAACATGTTGACTTTGAACTCTGCAGAACTTGAAGACGAGGGGAGGAAACTTCTCAATCTTTTAAGGAATACTTAGAACCGTCAGTTAGTGACGAGCTACTTCACCTCAAATCGAATCTTCTGACCAGCAAGGTTGAAGATAGTAGGCCAGTATCACATTACAAATGGCTAAGGGAAAATTACCTGCTAGCAATCTATCCAAATGTGAATATCCTATGTTTGCACACCTGTTACAAAAGCATCAGCTGAGAAGTCCTTTTCTTGACTGAGAAGGATAAAAAATCCACAGATCGACACTGCAGCAAAACAAATTTAACTCTGGTGCTTCTCAGCATTGAGATAGATTTAGCTCACAGTGTTGATTTTAACGGCACCATTGAAGTGTTTTCTTGGTCCAAAGAAGGAAGAAAGGAGTTTTAGAATCTTAGAAAACTGTGTTAAGAAAACTTTGTATTCAACATATTCTTGATTTTCTGTATGTTTTTCTAATTTTACTGTTGTATGAACTTAAATAATGCATAATATTATGTTTCTTTAAAATTATAGCCTTTTCAAATATCAACTCTATTATGTTATTATAATTTACCATAATATCCTTAATTCTTATTTTATATACAAATCAGAAAATAGTGTGACAGAACGTTAGCTAGTTTATTTTCCGTTAACTTTTAACATAAGTAATTTTAATGCTAAACAAGTACTTGTGCTGGGATCACGATCAACTTAGCTTTAACTTAATGTAGCATTCACTTAAGGTTCACTTAACGTAACAACTTGAGCCAAACATCTGCATTCTAGAGTATGTATTTTTACTTCAATGTCCAATTACTAAAACTGAAGCTAAAGAGTATACCTTGGTTATAAAACCAATAAATGAACTACTAAATAGCCCTGTAGCTATACAGCTCATAATGATTGGCTGGCTAGATCACGTGATGCCCTTTATGTAACATTCAATTTACATGAAATACCTCCCAGGACATCTATTTAGTTAAGTGAACTGCAAGTGAAGTAGAGTTCACTGCATCGTGATCACCTTCATATAAAAACACGAGAACTTTATGTTAAGTTACATCAAGTTGATCGTGATCCAATCATAATTGACTATGTTAAAAATTAAATCTCACAGAATATGTTGAGTTATGATAGCTTTTGAAAGATTTTGAATAAATTTAATACTTATATATATTTTGAATAAATTTAATACTTATATATATATATAATTTTTTTTAATAAATTTAATACACCCCCTACCACTCATTTATACATACAGCCATGAACTTTGGACTAGGGTGTAAAAAGGTGCAAATCCGGACCTGTTTCTAGTGTCAAGAACCCTTTAGATCAAGCAATAAAACAGTATACCATGAGTAATTTTTTAATATATTTTAAAATATGACAGTATTCTATCAAAATACTTGATTCAAGTTTAGATTATTTTGAGATTATTTAACATCATATGACTTAAACAGTGTTATAGGACAAAATTTCCATGATTAAAATGATTCTGTTCAAAACAAATTGACTACATGATAACTAATGTTGTAATAAAATACAATCATTTTAACTAACTTGTAAATTGAAATGCATACTTACATCATTAATCAGGAAAGTTTGTGAACTGCATGGGGAGCCTGGACTTATTTAAATAAAGGCATCTACAAGTAATTTAGTATTAATTTGCTCAAGTTGTTATCAGTGTTAAACAATCTAAACAAGAAACTACAGTTTAGTAGTTGACTATATTTTACTAAGTCTTTGTTTCCCTTTTAATTTTAAAGTTTCAAACATGTTTCTCTTCAGCATTTTTCATTCTTTCCATGGTGATTCTTAGTTGATATGAAACAATAGTTTCTTGGTCTCACTCCAAACTTGGAAAGTGAGTGTGTGACTTATACCAATACTCCACTCTTTTATTTCCTGACCTGTCTCAAGATCTTTTAATGTTAATAACATAAACAAATTCATCTACAAGACGTGCAGCTATACAGTCATCAGCCATAACACACCCACAGTCACTCTTTCTTTGTTCAGGTACTACATTTTAACTAAATCTATTTTTTACCGAACTTATTTCAACTATAGCTTAAATTTATCTGTAAACATGTATGCATAAAATATTGAAATTAATAACAAGAAGAATATAATGTGTATATATTTTACATTTATACTCGCCACTTAAGATATCTACCATTTTAAAATTATTTAACACCTTAATAATTTTAATCAGAAAAGTTGTATGTGTACACACAGGATCTGGAAAGGTTGTGTTAATATAAATTATATACAGTACCAGTATATTTGAATATTAAATTTTATATTCTCAATCTCAAATAATATGTTCATAACTTGCATTATTCTCAATCCAAGCACAAGTTGAAAAATATTTAAAATTAAACTTAAGCACCATGTAGTCATATTTTTGCACCGTGATGAAGTGAATCTTTACTAAAAAATTAAATATATTCTAACATAAATAATTGATTATTAAATCATAATAATTAAATATATTAAAGTGATTAGTTCATGAAGTTAATGTTATAGAATTATGATGCAAAAATAAAATATTAATATAAATTGTAAATCAGAAACAATGACTTGTTAATGCTTTTTGGGTAAATACCAGGCATGTCCAGAAAGTAAGAGTACTGGTTGCCCTCTCGTGCTGTGAGAATTTTTTTCCCCAAGGTTGGCAACACTGAGTGGTAGTGGGGATTCTTCTGAACACAATGAACACAGGCGAAACTCGTTAGTATGTAAACTCTTCTCATAGTGTCCGTTTGTGTGAAATATGTCTCTAAGAAATCCCGCCAAGTGCGAGATGCGTGCTGTCGTCAGGTTCCTTCTCGTTGAAGGAAAAACACTGACTGAAATATTTTTACGGATCAAAACTGTTTATGGCGAAGGTGTTATGAACCGAACGAATGTGTTTAAGTGGTGTCTTGAGTTTAATAAAGGCAGAATGAATGTTCATGACGATCAGAGGTGTGGAAGACCTTCCATTTTGACCGATGAGTTGGTGCAAAAAATTGAGAAAACTTTGTGAAAACCGCCGATTGACAGTGGATGAAATTTCTGCAATGTTTCCACAACTATCCAGATCTCTCTTACATGAAACAATTACAGAAACTCTGGGATTCCGAAAATTGTGTGCAAGATGGGTCTCAAAACAACTGAAAAACAGCACAATGCTTATCGGGTCGCTAGCGCTTGCGAGTTCCTTAAGCGATTTGAATTGGAAAGTGAGGATTTTCTGAGCTCAATTGTGACTGGAGATGAAACCTGGGTGGCTCATTACACTCCTGAGACAAAAAGACAGTCATCACAGCAACAACACACCAGTTCCCCATCTGCCAAAAAATTAAAAACCTCAATTTCAGGCAAAAAAATCATTGCCACTATGTTTTGAGACCGAAAAGGGATCATGTTGATCGAATTTCTGCCTCAGGGGGAGATGATTAATGCAGCACGATACTGTGAGACCCTAAAAAAGCTCAAGAGAGCAATTCAAAACAAACGGAGGGGAATGTTGAACGAAGGGAGTGCGCTTTTGCACGACAACGTCCGCTTGCACACGGCCAAATCAAGTCGCTTTTGGACTCATTCGGTTGGGACATTTTGAACCACTCTGCATACTCCCCTGACTTGGTGCCTTCAGACTTTCATCTTTTCACCTCGCTGAAGACTCAAATGGGTGGGGAAAAAAAATTCAACCAACAAGGAGGTGAAACATGAGGTCCTGAGATGGCGGGAGAATTCTTTGAGGAGGGCATCAAAAAGATTGTGCCACAGATCACAACCTGAAAATAACGGGAAGGTGACTACGTGAAGAAATAACTGACATATTTACCAACAAAATCCTGTAATTTTTTTTTAAATAGAAAAATTGAGAACTCTTACTTTTTGGACATGCCTTGTATTAGGTTTTTTTAAATGGTTTTAATTTTGTTTCTGTCAATTTTTTAAAATTTCAATGTGTTAACTAAGTAGGCCCTACTATCCAAAGCATGGATAAGATCTGGATTCCTTTGTTGCAAGTGTATTTTGCTATGGAAATAATGTGTTCAGAGTATTTTTTAGGAGAATACCTGACTAACCTTGTCTTGTAACGAGTGGTGTAATTTGTCCTGGAAGAATGAGAAATATGCTTGTATAACTTTTTACAAAAAACCTATGCATGATATAACATGTCACACTCATATTTGATTGGATTGCCATTTATCTTAAAATTCTACCCAGGGGAAACGCTGAAGTAAAATACATCACATAAAACTCTTCATTTGTAAAGTACAGATATAGTATGTCAATTTTCATTTATGAAAGAAGATATCGTACAGGAAATAATGATAGATACAAATAGAAGAAATAACACAAAATGGCTTTCATTCATCTCATTGTTTTTTTTTATCACATATTGAAATACAGTGTTTCAGTCATTATATATATTTTATTATTTGAAAAGCTTAAGTATTGTAAAGTAGTCGTGAATGTAGGAATAGATATCAAATTTAAATAAGTTTGCTGCCCTAGAGTGCTCACAGTATGACAAGGGAAACATTAATACAAAGAAACTGGTAAATTATCAGGAATAATATTAGAAATTCAGCAAAGCGTAGTAAGAAACCATAGTTTGATGAAGAATGTTCAAAATTAATAGAGGAGAGAAGGGAAGCAAAATGACATTGGTTAGAAAGTACTAGTGTATTGAGCTCAGACACATTTAGCATTGCAAAGAGCCAGTGTCTTATTCATAAACAAAAAGAAAGAGTATTTAAAGGGTAAAGGGTAAATCTATTCCAGCAGAGTTAATAAAGGGGGGTGGTGGTGGAATGTCAGTAATAGAAATTCATAAACTGCTATGTTCTATTTGGAACCATCAGTTATTACCCCAAGAATGGAAGGAAGGTGTTATAATACCCATTTTCAAAAAGGGAGATAAAAACCGAGTTTAATAACTATATAAGTATCTCACTGCTACCAAGATGTTATAACATTTTTTATATTATAACACCATATGCAGAGGAAATAAATGGGGATCATCAGTGTGGATTTCAACAAAATAGATCAACATTGGATTATATTTTTACTATCCAGCAAATGTTAGGAAAAAAGTGGAAATACAACATGATGGTTCATCAATTATAAATAGATTTTAAAAAGGCCTATGATTCAGTTAAAAGAAACAAATTATATGAAATTTGAGTCAAGTTGAGATATCCAAAAAACTCCAGCTAATTGGGGTATGTTTGACTGATACACGTGGCAGGGTACTTACTGTTGGGTGTCACTTATCTCACACTTTTGAAATAAATAATGGGTTGAAACAAGGAGATGCACTTTCCCCATTACTTCTTAATATGGCCTTAGATGGTTTTATTAGGGTAATGCACAGAGTAGGAAAGGGTTGCCACTAAACAGTACAATGCAGCTCTTAGGATATACAGATAATTTAGCTTTGTTGGGCAGTAGTAAGGAGGGTTTTGTGAGAAATACAGAAGTTTTATTAAATGTTATTAAGAAAATAAATTTATAAGTTAACTTTGTAAAGACTAAGGCCCAACCTTACAATGTCATTTTATTCTATCCGATAGGGCTTAACATAAAGTTAAGCGATAATGACCACTACTTAGGATTTTACAATGTTCGGTTAGAGCTAGCATCCTCACTAAAGTGCTCATAAAGTTAACGCGAGGTCTACCTTCTGGTTAAAATATTAACGTCCACATTAACTTTCAAACATTCCACCATATTGTTTTATGACAATTTTTATTTTTCAAGTGAGGTTACATTATTATTTTTGAAAACTTTGGACAGCTATTTATGGATTATTTTGGGTTTTAATATTTTCCACCTCAAATTAAATAGATGTTTCACCAATGATTACCTAATCACAGATTTACGGTGTTATAATTCTAACTTTCAAGCACTTCAGTATGCACCTCTTTGGTGTACATGATGGTACGATGTCAGCCTACCAATAAATTGACCAGTGTTCAGTCCCGAACACTTTTTTTTTCTTTCTTTTTAAGAAAAAATTACTCCCAGTTTAACCCCAAGATGATAATAAAATAATTATTCGAATTTATTCCTTTTATTTAATATAGCTGTTTAATTTTGGATGCCAACTTTTCTTTTGGGCAAGTTTTTATAAAGTAATTTGTAAGTTGTTGTACGACATGGGACAGAGGTTTTTAATTGCTGGTATCGACTTTAATTACAACTATTTTGGCTTAGCCCTACAGGTTCTTATTTCCTATTAAAAATGTGTAAATTTTTTCCAATGGTTTCACTTTGCGATTCGGAGTGGTCATTTCTTGTTGTCAATAGTTATTGGTAATTGACAATAGGTGTAGGTCTACCTATGTTTTTATCATCTTGTAAGTTATTATGAGTAGGCCTGAATGGCTAATATATGGGACATGTTTTTTTCTTCACTTTATCCCCTCCAGTACATGTCAATGGTTAATTAAGGGTGGTTTTATTTGAATATTAAATTGTGTGTTTTAAACTTGACTATGACTCTACCGTTTAGATATTTAATTACTTTGAAGCTTAAAAAATAGCTTTAAAATACAACCTTATTTAAAATAAACAGAGTAGGTATACCCATCTTTATTTGCATAGGAAAAAGCATTATATATTATAGACATATGTATGAATATGATTTTTAATAACATGACGTGTTATAAACAACATATACATGTATTATACTTTAATCTGATTTCCTAATAACTCCATAACTTCACAGAAATTTAAATAGTTACTTGCAATCTATTAGTTCAAATTAAGCCAATCAAAAGCTTTGTAACAAATCTAGTGCTCAGAGAAGCTTAATGATAAGAATTAATGGAAGGCATCCATCCATAACGTGACGCGCACATCAAAATAGTATTGTAAAACACAACACCAAGTTTAACCAACGGTTAGACTTTACGAACGGTTAAGTCACGAGGACTTAAGCGTGACATTGTAAGATTGGGCCTAAATATATTATCACACAGATAACACATAATAAGGATCATCATTCAGAGATTACTTTGATTAGCATGATTTGACAGGGTTAGGGTTATTAAGAAACAATTTTTTCTAGTAATAAAAGTATTATATTGGAAATTAGGAAAAGAATACAGTTTGTAAATGCATGCTATTACTTGGTCAGTAAGTTGTTGACATCTTGCTTGCTTTCCAAGAATGTAAAATTCAGAATATACAAAATCATAATTTTACCAGTTGTTCTCTATGGATGTGAAACGTGCTCTATTGTCTAACTCGATGACAATAAATTTAGGTTGTTTGAAAGCAAGATGCTTAGGAAGATATTTGATCCAAAATGGGACAAGGCCACTGTGGAGTGTAGGAGGTTACATAATTGTGATTTACATATCCTGGTTTAATCACAAGACATTGTTAGGATAATCAAGTTTATTAGATTACAGTGGACAGGACATGCAGCAGGAATGAAAGAATCTTAAGCCATGTTCAGGGTATTGACTGACAAAACCAATGGAAAGAAATCGGTGAAATGACCTAGACGTAGATGTGAGGATAACATTATAATAGAACTGAAAGAGAAAGGGTGTGATAAGATGGACTACACAGAGCTAACTCAAGATAGGGATATCTAGCATACTTTTGTAAGTGTGCCAATGAACTTTTCAGTTCCTAACACCATAGAGTAACTAAATAAAGTATTATTACAAATGGTTCAATATTGCTATATTCATCTGAATAATGACCGAATGAATAATTAAAACAAACATTTACAAGCCTTACTGAGAAAGTATACATAGAATTGAGTAATTCCACAATTAAATTAGACAACTATTGCATGATTGCCATGTGATACACTTGATGAGTGTGACAGTTGCATTATTATTTTTATCATCATCATCATCATCATCACCGCGTCTTACTACCCGTTTTGGTTGTACACACGCTAATGTGTAATGGTAGGGTGATTGTGAAATGAAATGGAGAAGCTACAGTTTAATGTGGGATCCAAACCACTGTGGAGGCTTGGCATCCCACACATTCACAAGTTGTGATTAATACACGGACACATGCCAATTGCATGTGATAACACTTGGGTGACAGTTGCAAGCTTCATGTGATGCACTTGATGATTGTGTGATAGTTGCAAGCTTCATGTGATACACTTGATGATTGATGTGATAGTTGCAAGCTTCATGTGATGCACTTGATGATTGGGTGACAGTTGCAAGCTTCATGTGATACACTTGATGATTGGGTGACAGTTGAAAGCTTCATGTGATACACTTGATGATTGTCTGACAGTTGCAAGCTTCATGTGATACACTTGATGATTGTCTGACAGTTGGAAGCTTCATGTGATACACTTGATGATTGTCTGACAGTTGCAAGCTTCATGTGATACAAAGTTGCAAGCTTCATGTGATGCACTTGATGATTGTGTAATAGTTGCAAAAAAATTATTTCGAATTTGGACTCATTTTCATTACTGGTTAAAAGTTGAGAACATTAAAAATGTTTTTATATGAGTATTTTTTGATAATGTTTTAACTACATCTAATAAAAATAATGTTGAGCTTAATCAATATTCTAGGAGCAGATACTCCAATGTGCTGTATGGCATCTATCTTTGAATTAATGTGAAAATAAAGAGAATAAATAAAGCTAATGGCTTAATTTATATCATATTTTAAGGTTAAGAAGACAGACACAACTACACTTACTAGCAAACATGTGAGAGCTCTGGTTATACATACACAACTTTTGTAGCTCATCTACCGGTGTGTGAGTGTATAGTCTGCAAGAATGATAATTGATGATTGTAATTATTATGGTTAGTGGGCATTTAAGTGCCCCCTGAATTTTCAATAGTTGTAAAAAAAAGTCCCTTACATTAATAAAATCGCTGCCCTCTGCTACCTTTAAAAGAACCTCAAAATATGTTCTAATATTCATTCATATTCTTGGCAGTTATGTGGTTGTACCCCCTAGACCCCCTTCGCCCACCTCAAAATAAATTTATGGGTGCGCATTGAGTACAGTAGTTAATTACTAAAATATCCTAAGTTAGCACACAAATCCCTCATATAAAGCTAAATCCAGGTTCTAATAGGAGTGAGGTTTTCTGAAATTTCTTTAAACTGGTAAAAAAAACATCTTTATCAAAGCACAGTGCATATAATATTGATTAGTTTTAACTAGAGTGTTATTGTTTATGTTTTAAAGTAAATGTATCTTTAAAGTCTATACACATGATGAATTAAGTAAAGTTGCACTTAAATTTGATATATCTTAAATCAATACTTTTAAATATGGTTATTTATTTAATCCATATGCCATACTGTGATGCTCTCTGTTTTAAAAGAGCTTCATAATGTATTCTTCCAAGTTTTTATCATAACTATCATAACCATTTTTTCTTCCAGTTCTTGTTACATTGTTATAAAATACTTTTTGTACAAATGATATTGTAAAAATAATTGTTTATGAGATGAATTCTGTTTATATAACTTAATTGAGGATTTATTTCAAGAACAAACAAATTTTTGGTAAAACTTACTGATCACCTCCTGTTTGAATAAAATGTTTCTTTTTTAAGTGTTGTTTGACACAATTGTTGTTTGTCTCTATACTTATATATTATATAACAATTATATAGTGGCAAGCCTAAGTAATGACAGTTCACTTTTAATAGGAAGGGCCTATTATAAAATACAAACAAATTATTTCGTGAACAACATTGATAAGATTTACTATATTATTATTATTATTATTATTATTATTGTTATTTTATGTGTATTGATAATATCTATCATTGGTGGCAGAAGCAGATAACGCCCTTCCTTAGAAACTAAACGTAGGGGAGAGAAAGTATAGTGATTGATCCCATCTATGAATATAACAGACCCCACAGATTGCACTGTCCATTGTTAATATTCACTATTGTTAAAACACACCATTTGTATTCAGCTATCACAAAGACCGTGTGGTTATTTTACATAGCATTATGTCATATTTTAGTCTGTTTTTGCACAGAATTGTTTATATTACACATGTTTTAATAAAAACAACTTTTGTACTTTCTTGGATTTTTTATATATACTTTATTGTGTTAAACTTCATTAAATCCCACTTAATATTTTATTTACAGTTAATATACCTAGTTAACGAGTTTAAATTGTTTAAATTATATATTTATGTCATGCTTCTATACTCCTTATAAAGCATAATCAGCAAGAAGTAGTTATTTTAAAACTTAACAATAACTAAATTAATATTTAGGTTCCTACTAAACAGTATTTTATTTTCATACACAACTGAATATTTAAGTTGGTACAATTTTGCTGACATTCTTGTGTACATTCTTCTGACAAACTGAAATATTATAAATTGCTTAGTATTTAACCAAATCTATAATGCTTTATTGACAACTTATTGCTCAATTAACGTAGGAAAAAATTACAAAATCCATTATGTATTATAAATGAATTATGGTAGTTTTGATGATCTCTAAAACCAGCTGCATTTAGACAAAGAAAATACACTATTCAAATTAAAAACTACCTAATTATCACACTATATAAGAAGTCAGCTGGTAGGGGCACTGGTATAAAGTTTGTTAACACTGACATATTTGGATTGACCCAGTCATTTTGAACGATGAGCCTATTTTAAAATAAGGTCATAGCCTACTTTTTTTTTGCTGTGGCATCTAAATTTTACGAATTAATCAAATTTTGTAACGAGTGGACCCAAATAAGTCGGACACTTAGTACCTTTTTTAATTCAGTTACTAACCCCCATTACATGGAAGAAAAGGGTTAGCGGTCAATTTGATCATGGCTAGCGGTCAATTTGATCGGTGACATATATTGTGGTTTCTTATGTCTCAAATCTCATTACACTGATTATTTTTTAATATTCTTCCTGCTTATAATTTATGTTTATTGCAAACCCAGTCATTCACTTGTATTTGTTGCTTCCTAACCTTGGCTCTTTCACAATTTTGAACCAATATCTTTAGACATACCAAAAGCACACAAATACTGCCCAATTGGGGGCTGTAAAGCTTCTAATAAATCAAAGAACAAGTGCGTGCAGTGCAAGAATATTTGTGTACTGCTCAATTGCGAGAGAGTTAAATGCTTTGACAGAAATTGTGATGATGTATGGATTCAGAATTGTACACAAAATTAGTGCTAGGTACCAAGTTATATTTAATTATGTCATACTATGGGTTAGGCTTGTACCTTACAAGCACAATTCTGACACCGCACCAAGTCTGTACCCTGTTTGTATATATCAATGGCAATACCACTTATTTTGCTATATAAACTAAATATAACGGGCAACAAACCTCCTAGATACCGATTTTAATCCATATTAAAACTCAATTTATTTGTTGCGTCCACCTTCTTGTATTTTTAAAGTTTTGGATTTTTTTTTCCTCATAAATATGGCGTCCATGCCAAATCTCCGCTCTTCCAGATATCATTAAGTTGTAGAAAGAACCCTTGAAGTACAGGCACTGCGTAGATATGTACATATCATTCTTTTTTATTAAAGGTTTCATAATATATTCATATATTAATATTTTATATTCACAATGGCTTGTTTAATTTTTGAGTTAGCAAGCTTCAATTTAATAAAAGTAAAATAAAAAAGTATATACTTTAAAAGTAAAACTAGTTTTGTTTGAAAAATAGCACATAAAAGAAAGAAAAATTCTGACAGTCAAATCGACAGGTGACAAACTGGCAAATTTCTCCACCTTCACACCAGGATTTTTTGACAAGTTTACTACCTTCATCCCTCAAAGTTTCTTTGCCTTCTACCAAGAAGTTTCCTGCCTACCTCCAAAATAATTTTCTGCCAAATTACCCTATCTTCGTTCCTCAAAGTTTCATGATAAGCTTATCTGCATTCCTCCCAACAGATTTCCTTCCAAGTTTCTGCACCTTCATCCATCAAAGTTTCCTGCCTTCAACCATAAAGTTTCCACAACTTTGTCCTTCAAAGCATCTCCCCTTTGCTATACAAGATTTCCCTGACTTCCATATAAATTCCCCGTCTTCATCCTATTTAGGCTGCCTAATTTCCTTCCTCCCTCTGAGTTACTCCCCTCTTCCCCCCACACATTTAAGTCAATTTAACATGCCTGCTGAGCACGATTGTTTTGCCACTAGATGAATCCACTCATCGCTTTTGCTAATAAAGAGAATGTCTTGGAACGCCGTCCTGGTATACAGCAGCATATCTAGGAATCCCGTCCCAGTACCTAAAAAAGCTTAGTTTATTTCGTTCATCTAGGAGAGCTGTTATTATATACCACCACCCCCCCTTTCAGGAGCAAGTGGCTCACAATACAAGAGCTTAAACACCACCGTCCGACATGATGACTCTTAAAACATTCCCCTCGCTTGTTATGGTCACGATTACCTTATCACCGCTGGTATGTTGAACCTGGCATAACCATGCTGTGATGACCTCCATCAGTCAACTTCAAATTGATGATCACCAGGCATCTAATGCAGTAATCGATGCTCTTCTTCCCAAATAACCATTTTGGATGTGATTCTTTAGTACAAAGCAAACTGGATGTCTTCTGCATGGTGTATAGAAAGAATGGTTGAGGGAAAGAGAAGCTTAGGAAGGAGGATTCAAATATTGGATAACTTGAAAGAAAGAAGAACATTCCTGGAGAAGGCAGAGGAATGGCCCTGTTGTAAGACAGAACACCTAATTATCATGATGATAATAATAATAATAATAAAAATAATAATAATAATAATTCGGTCTAGTTTCTTTGAGTTATATAAATAACAAATTTATTTCCTGTCAGAGATGAGGGCAAATAAATTTTGGCACTGCATCTTATGTAAGCTAATGTGTTGTTGCATCCAACCAGAATTGAACTCCTAATGTCTATTGCAGGACCTGTATTTCCTAAAAACGGGATTTACATCTGCACTATGGAAATAAACCAAAGTTTTTTACTTTTCTTCCTTTCTTCAATTTCTCAGATACGTTCACAGACTCATAACGAGCCAAGGAGTGCATTGTGAACTTGAGAGCTGTAATGTGCAGAAAGGGAGCTAATGAGGTTCAGAGGAGTGAGTGATGTGGGAGAGCTAGCTAAGAGTAACTCGATACATCAAAGAGGGAGCTAGTGAGGTTCAGAGGAGTGAGTGATGTGGGAGAGCTAGCTAAGAGTAACTCGATACATTATAGAGGGAGCTAGTGAGGTTCAGAGAAGGGAGTGATGTGGGAGAGCTAGCTAGGAGTAACTCGATACATCATAGAGGGAGCTAGTGAGGTTCAGAGGAGTGAGTGATATGGGAGAGCTAGCTAAGAGTAACTCGATACATCATAGAGGGAGCTAGTGAGGTTCAGAGGAGTGAGTGATGTGGGAGAGCTAGCTAAGAGTAACTCGATACATTATAGAGGGAGCTAGTGAGGTTCAGAGAAGTGAGTGATGTGGGAGAGCTAGCTAGGAGTAACTCGATACATTATAGAGGGAGCTAGTGAGGTTCAGAGAAGTGAGTGATGTGGGAGAGCTAGCTAGGAGTAACTCGATACATCATAGAGGGAGCTAGTGAGGTTCAGAGGAGTGAGTGATGTGGGAGAGCTAGCTAAGAGCAACGCGATACATTATAGAGGGAGCTAGTGAGGTTCAGAGGAGTGAGTGATGTGGGAGAGCTAGCTAAGAGTAACTCGATACATCATAGAGGGAGCTAGTGAGGTTCAGAGGAGTGAGTGATGTGGGAGAGCTAGCTAAGAGTAACTCGATACATCATAGAGGGAGCTAGTGAGGTTCAGAGGAGTGAGTGATGTGGGAGAGCTAGCTAAGAGTAACTCGATACATCATAGAGGGAGCTAGTGAGGTTCAGAGGAGTGAGTGATGTGGGAGAGCTAGCTAGGAGTAACCTAAAAATGGATCTAGATATTTCTTGAGCCACGTGTTCTCTTGCCTTCTTAATTTTTCTTTGTTAAAACCCACTAGTTCAATTTCCTTTCATGGCTGTAAAATGTCAAAAGCATAGTTTGTGACATCACCTTGACACCTGTATGTCTGTTATGATTAACCTACTTACAGTGGCAGCTCATCCATAAGAGCTGCAGAACTGCAGCAACCCCAACATGTATACATGCATTTTACTATAGTTTAGTACAGGTAAATACTGTTTAGCAAAATCCCTAAGGTTAAATACTCAACACATTTCAGATTTTGTAATTTTTACTGATAGTAATTGTGCTGTTTGGAATTTAGGGTTTTCTTTAGGCTTGGTGAAAGGCGCTGCAACACACTCTGATCCTCTTGGCTATTAGTGGAGTGTAGTTGCATATCCTCTCAACAGCTACACTTTAACTTTGAACTGAATTGTGTGACTAATATTTTTGTTTTATTTGAATTTTTTCATGTTTAACTCTTTATCTAATGGGCATAGAATTGAATACATTCAGTTAGAATGTTAATTTACTAACAATAACTCGATTAAGTTCCATTGGAAAAATTGACATTACAAACAAAGGTTGTATTTTTACTAATGCATCTAAGGGCAACTAGAAATAATCCTCATGTCCAAACAATTTATCCAAACATAGTATTTTTGTTTCCATTGAAAAGTAATGTTTTATGATTCTCTGTTTATTTAACGTATATTGATAATTTGTTTATGAAGTTGATTTTGTATATAGTTTAGTAGTTAATGACAACATACTAAAATTGGTTTTTATCAGTGTGTTTCTGTTACTACACTTCACAAATGAAATCAGTAGCATTATGAGTAATATAGATAATAAAACAAATAAGATTTGTTAACGTTGGCCATATAACTCGCTCTTGAAAAGTGTTATTTTCATTTTATATCTTGTTGAATGACCTTTTTGATACTAAAACAAAACATTATATAGCCTATTCCTCTAAATGACCCCTCTTGCTTCCCCATCAATCTCCTTCCCCGAGTAGCACCCCCAGTGTTCAAACTAATGAGCACACACTTGCTACGTGTTATTACATCAAATTAAAAGTTTCTCAAAGCCAGATCTTATGTCTTTTTGCTTATTTTACCTTGGAGGAATGCTATCCAAAGAAAAACAATGCTGTCTAAAATCCAGAAATGCAGTCAAACTAAAAGAGTCAAGACGTTGAAAATAAAGACTGTTTAAGTTTTAAATCCAGAAATATGACAAGTCAATAATGCAAGAAACTCCTAGCAGAAAACTAAGTGAAGCGAATACTGTAAACAAGCCCGTCAGACCAGGGAATTACCCAGGGGTGCAGGTCAAAGTGGAGCAAGGAATCTATGATGGTGTGGTGCCCTAAAAAAAATAATCAGATTTTGTGAAGATGTGCCCCCTGCTCGGGATGCGGCGGGTCCATGGTGGTGGATAATATAAATGCTATCTTGAGGAGGATTATGGGAGTAATCCCTCTCAAACCAAAACTGGTACATTTAATAATGTAGGGTGAGATGGGTGGGAAAGGATAAGATGTACACTTCATACTACCGCTAGTTACACATGTGAGTAGTCGGGATAGGTACCAAATTTCCCCCTTTCAAGCTTAACATTTTGAGAGTTCATTGGTGTTTTCACATTTTAAACTAGAAATTTGTCTATGAACGCAAAAATAATCTTCAATTTAGGCAAATAAGTAAATATAAAATTTCTGGTGAAAGGATGGACAATGTGCACTGATGTAATGCTCATGTGAGTGATTAAGACTGGGCCAAAGACAATCACACTTAATTATATTCATTGATGGTAAAAGTAATATACTATATACTTAACTAAACAACCAAACCAGATGTGAAAGTACACTTGAAAAATAAATCTGTCATTCATGTTGTTTAGGTTGAACACATCACAATTCACAACATATGAACACAATCACAGAACAATACAGCTACATACTGGTTAAGTGTTGATGATCTGACGTCATGATGCTCTCTTTTTGATGTATGCTTTCATGTGCAATTCTCTCTCTCATGTGGACAGCGAGAAGAAAGCTGTCTGTGCATGAATATATGATAGACAGGATTTCCCTTGCAAAGCTACCCAAAATTTAATGGCAGATGACACTCTCCTAGCACTTTTCCTGCTATATGTACTCACAATGGAACTAACAGTTTTCATCTGGGATATTTTTTCTTAATTTAGCGAATTTTATTTTGGTTTGATAACTACTAATTAGTACTACTATTTAAACTCTACTGATGGCACCCCTTCTTCGCAGTCAACTGAGGCAGAACCCTCCTCCTTAATATATCACTGCTTATGTTCAATTCCTGTGTCCTGGTGAGTATTAACTGATTTTATCCCGAATGAAAATATTTACTAATTGATGTGTTGAACATGCCACCAAATTTTAGTTCTTTAGCCAGTTTTGTTCATGTCCTCAAAATCTGGGTCCTTGCTCATCACACAATTTTTTAAGGTCAGTATTAGAAACTCATTAATGGAGGGAGAATGGGGGAACTAAAGGAAAAAACCAGAAAAAAGTCCCTCAGATCAAAATGACTCGACACCAGAAAATGTTTAAAAATCGAATGCCCTAGGAGGTGAAAAGAATCGATGAAAAATTGAGGAATAAACATAAAAATCTTTAAAAATCCATGATCAACATAATTTTCAAAATTAACACAAGGAGTAAAATTTTAGCTATTGAAATTTTACAATCTTAATATTTTTTTATCTGATAAAATCTCTTCTTAAAAAAATTAACCGTTTTGAAAATTTTAGCAACTTGTAGGGTGTTAGTTAGAAAAGAACTTAATGAGGAGTGTATTGTGCAGCAGATGGCCATTAACATGTCAAGAGCAGCAACTGCGTAAATTTGTTTCTTGACTGAAAAGGAAGAGAGTACAAAGCTTAGGTAAAAGGAGATATAGAAAAGTATTCTATGTACATCTGCTATCCTGATAGAACAGTTTTTTTTAATAATACTAAATATTCACATCCAAACATACTTTCTCGAATTCTTTTTTAAGTTTCTTTATGAAGAGTAATCACAATTCAATATAATATTGTGTATGTAAACTTTAATCCTATAATTTACTATGTATATTTTTTAAATCACTTTTGTTTTTTAAGTGCATAATTAAGTACCTTCTAAAAATGTTCCAGCTGACAAAATTTAAGCACGTTATGTTTCAGGTAAAAAAGTTATTTATAATCTGGTCTGTCATGCAGTAGGCTGATGTTTGAACTATTTTGTATTAGTTTCTAAGCAAACATGTTAAGAAAATTCTATTTAAATCTTGAGTACAACTTTTTCGCTTCCCTGAAAGATTTGTCTGTCAGATGGAATATTTTTAGATCAACCCCTTAGTTTATTCAATCCAAGCTTGACTCAGATCGATTCTCGGGAGATTCATGAAAAACTCACTCAATATAGACTTGAATATAAAAAAATCGAGTTTGCAGACCCCTAGAACATTTAAAATATATACTGGAGCATTTTATTTTCACTACAGGGGAAAAATTACAAAATTTGTTTCAATACATATAAAGGATGTGTTTTAATCTCAAAACTAGAGCTAAGTATTTTTAATACGGGTTTTTAGTTTTCTAAATGCAAATACACACATTAAAAAACAGTAAAAAATGTTTTAAATTTGTTGACACCTAGAATAAGAACAAAATTATCAAAACAAAGAATCCTTTCCGCTTTATTATACTTTGTCTGCATTATGGCTAGTATCATTATGCTGCCCACATTCTTTTAAGTGGATTCAACACCTTAGCTCAGTCAGTAGTGTGTCTGCCTACTGAGATAAAGGTCCCAGGTTCAAATCTCGGCATGGCAAAAAATTTATCATTAATGAAAATATGGGTTTACCCTTTCACATAGATGAATTGATGGGCGGGGACTGGAGGTTTTGTTTGTCCTAGTCTTAAATACGAAGCTATTATAGACCTAAACAGCCTCAAGTGGAAAAATGTATTAAAGGAATAAAAAACTGACAAGGCCATAGACTGGAAAAGGTAATGGATGAAAAGTAATTCTTGTAAGTGGCTCAAATAATGTATCTTTATCTTCATACTGATTTGTAATTTAATTGAACCCACTTTTAATTTGGGAAAGAAAACATATTTTCATAATCTAAACTGAGCATGGAACAAAATGTCCTTTTATTATCACTATACAATAATATTGTAGAAAATTATGCACAAATAAAAACATAAATAATAAAGTGTTTTGATACCTAATAGCATCTTCCCCAAAAAACAAAACATATAATTAAAATTAAACAAAAATTTTGACCTTCAGGCTTTATAAATAAATATGTGCATACTAAAGCAAAGTGAGAATTTGATTCTCTAGTAATCTGTCTCAATAATTTAATTATTATTATTATTATTAGCACCACGTCTTACTAACCGTTCAGGTTATACGCACTTACGCTAATGTGTAATGGTAGGGTGATTGTGAGATGAAATGGAGGACGTACAATTCAACGTGGAATCCGAACCACGGTGGAGACCTGGCATTCCTCACATTCACAAGATGTCTTGTCAGAGGTGAAGGAAGGGTTTGGTAATCAGATAAATCTTTGCCGGGACCGAGGATTGAACCCCGGCCGCTAGCACAGAAGTCTGACACCTTACCCCTAGACCGCCAGGTCACCAACAATTTAATCAAAAATGGGCTCAACTATTTCTGGTGCAGAGGATGGATGTTGTGTTATTGCAAATTAAGGTGCGGCAGAAGGCAGCGAGAGAAATTTTAGTTTTTATACCATTACATTCTGTTATCCAAAATAAATCAAATCTTTTGCCAGTAACAACATAGTTTAGTTTTCTGGAGAAATGTTTTATTTATTTTCGCCAAAAAATTCAATTATATAAAATCTGTACCTTAAGAGGAAAAACCTCTCTAAACACTTATTAGAAGTTAAGTTTTATTTACTATTTAGCTAATAAACTATATGAGTGTGGATAAGATGGGCGTTTTATTGGTTACTGTCTTCTGATCAGTTTAGTAGACTACTTACTACCTAATGAGTCATTTGTGGCAGTGAAGGATTGTTTTTTATTTCAACTTTTAACCATGATTTAGCCCTGTGCCATAGACCAAATAATTTATTTCATCATCAATATATAGGATGTATATATTATTTGTAAACAAACTTGGATCGGGAATAAAATACGATGCAGAAAAAAAAACTATCAATATACTTGATTTTTTTGTAAGTACCAACATTGAAACTATTTTTTGGCAAACAATTATAGTCAGAACATGAGGAAAAACTTATCTTACAGTTACAGAAGTTACTGTAGCCATGTACCAAACTGTGCATTATCAATTTTTTTCAGAGGTAAGTTTCAAAAATTATAGGACTACACAAGGCTGCCAACACTTCAAGTATGGGCCCTTATTTTATTAAAATGATGTCAATTTCTAGCCCATCTTTCATCATGTGTATTAAATTGATGGAGAAAATATTCAACCTTTCTGAGAGTTATCTTATATTATATCTTTCAGTTTTCTAATAAATAATATTTTGTAAGGTACTGGCAGGCCCCAAAAATCATCATAAATGGCCCACGGACCAGAATTTTCCCACCTCCCACTGTAAAATGTTCATCCCATTATGAACAAACTATATATCAAGTAAATATTTATTTTGTAAAATGTCAAAAATATAAACTAGGAGTGTGCACAGGCCACACTATTTTACTTGATATGAATTAAATATAGTAAATAATCCCAAAGTAATCAAAGTTAAAATACATTGACCATCGTTTAATGTCAATCAAAATATTTTAATTTTGTTTATATATTAGAGATGGGCTACTCGAATCTTGAATACTTGTTAGGATTCGAAGATTCGAGGATCAAATCTTTCACCTCATAAACAAAGCATGATATTTTGAATTCAATAATTACTTAATTAGGCCTACTTGAAAAGCACAACTTAATACATAATATTTATTTTGTCGGACAAAAGAGATAAACATGAATAAAATCTTCTTTAAAAAAACCGTTAGGTGTGGAAAATCTAAGGTGCCTATTACCCTCCCCTCCCATCTGTACGGGAAACTTGGACTCGACCGTTTCGGCACATTCTCATTTCTAAAACTTTCACCTCACGAACAATCTTGTAAATATTTTAATGAACACATTAAAACTCTTCAAAAACTGAAAATCAAAACTAGAATTACAAGTAAACTCGAAATAAATAAAACAAATTATGTTGAACACATTACGGATGATTTAAAGTCAGCCGCCACGCGATAAAACTGTTTATTTATCCCTATCGACCTTATCATATATCGCTTGTTTGTTTAAAATCGATTCAGGTAATCTGATCACTTAGTAAGAGCTCTCAAGTTTTAAGAATCAAATAACAACTTGCTAATCCATTATTTATTTTAAAATTGATTTTAAAATAATTTTTATTATTTTTTTAAAAATGTTATTGAAGTAATTGTAGAAATATTCAAACGTAGTCCTGTCTTATAATATTGGAATGGACATATTGTAGCCGAAAAAATGTTTGTTTTTTAATTAGGTAGTGTATTCTCAGAAATCGATATATCGCAAGAATCGAATATATTTGTTTTCTACACGAAAATAGATAATGGATATATAATAATAATAATAATACATACTTAGGCATTATTGAGTTCACTATTTCCAATGTATGTTTAATTGTTGGAAGCATGTTGTTTTAGTCTTTATTAAAAATATCCGTTTGTATTTTTATTTTTGCTATCTTAATACAATAAAATATCCTTTAATGATGATTAAAGTTGAGAAAAAGATAACTAGGCCTATTTGTTTATTTCACATGTTTTTTTAGAAACTTAAACCATTCTTACACACTTTTAAAAATAACTAAAAGACACTCAAATTTTTATTGATTTTATTTTTAAACAAAAATATGAGTCTAGATTTTTTAATTTGTCTGGATTTTAACCTGTATTTTGTGAAGGGGTGTTGGGGTTGATTTAAAATGAAAGCATGATAGAAATAAATCTTAATTCACAGTTTAGGCCTATATTGTGTAATGTGGGTCTATTTGTAAATCATTAAAATTTATAACGATTTGATAGGATTCGAGATTCAAAAATAAAATGTAGATTCGGATTCGACCCATCTCTATTACATATATCTAATTGTGTTTAAAAATGAGGTGGCCCAATGGCTAGATAATTTTATAATAAAGGAAAGTGATAAATCTAAAGAAAAAGGAAAAATAAACTATTAAGAGTAAATTTGATGAAGAAAGCCCACCTAGGGAAAGAGGAAAAATGTGGGAAGAGTCCAATGCACAAAGGTGACATCTTCTTCCTTTC
>CABFOW010001693.1:92828-115529 GCA_902141385.1 Timema californicum
TATTTTCTTATCTATTATTATTTTTATCATCAGCATCATCAGTTTTCTATAAATATTAACATTAATCAAGGAATTTATCTTTGCTCCCAAAAACAGTTGGTACAATGTGTTTCTAACAGTTTCTTTTTAAAAATTTAAAATGGAATAATCCATTGTTTGTGTAATATGTACTTTCTTCTTCTTTGTGTTTGATAAAGGCAACAATGCCGAAATATTATGATATTTGTGTTAAAATGTGTGTGTGACTACTTCTACTAGAGAAGACAGAAGAAAGGAAGAAGATGTCACCTTTGTGCATTGGACTCTTCCCACATTTTTCCTCTTTCCCTACGTGGGCTTTCTTCATCAAATTTACTCTTAATCGTTTATTTTTCCTTTTTCTTTAGTTTTACCACTTTCCTTTATTATAAAATATATCTAATTGTAAAACACTAAATATAATTTACAAAGGGTTTTGATGCAAAAATGTGATACAAATTGTCCTAATTTGATATAGTTGGTATTACAACTGAAACAGCACAAAATGACAAGAAATAAAAGTGTGGTTTGGCCGTAAATATAGTTTCGGCAAGGATTCATAGATGTCAAGGGCAAGTCAAAGTTTTTTGAAACTTGACACACACCTTTTATCAACATGAATAATATATTTAACAAGTTTTCATGAAGGAAGTGGGGAGAAGGGAAAATATGAAGACCAGTTTGAGGCTCACCGTTCAGACTTGTATATTCTCAACACACTGAAGTTCTTATACACAGCAGTCTGCCGCTTGGCGGCAAAATCTTGCTCATAACACAGCCACACAGTCGGTAGCTCTCACACATACATACGTACATACACACACACATACACACAAACAGAGCAAACAACATTTCAATATTATACAAAGTTTCCCAGCAAGGTCACTTTTTAAAATAACTTACAATAGCGTTATTGTTTTCTACATATAAAAAAACAGGAAAAAAACAAAACAAGTAAATAACTCGTATAAATTCGAGAGTTTTCTTAGTTATTTTTTTTACATCTCATAATAATTACAAATATATCATAGCACTAAAGTTTTTCATCAAAATAATATATGATAATTACAATGGTACAAAAAAACAAAACATGTTTGACTAATTCGACATGTCAACCATGGAAGCAGAAAGCATTTGTGGGATAGAGAGAGAAAGATTGGGAGAGAGAAAAATGTCGAAAATATTCACGGCATACTTCCGCATATTTTCACGTTACGCTTGACAACTTCATATGTATACATACTAAAGCTTTACAACTATTTATTTTATTTATAATGAAAGCTGTCATCTTTTCTCAGCAACAAGATTAACAAAAAACTACATATATTCCCACTACGCATTCTTGTAGGATAAAACAAAATTTTTCGTGATGAACAGTCTTCGACACATGAAGGAGCAATGTAAATATCGTATATATATATATATATTTATATATATACACACATGCACACACAAACAATCGTGATGGCTGCCATTCAAGCCCACTTGTGTCGTGCCATTTGAGTGACTGGCAGCAAAATACCAACACTAGTTCATCGCAACAAGGAACTTTGACTGATGCCATTTTTAGTGACTCGAGAAATCGTTCAAAGAAATTATGGCGACACTGTCACTCGTTAGAAAAAAATTATAAATATATCCATGTTAAGCACCAATCAAATTGTCAATCACAAACTGAAATGGGACTTATCACTGTCCAACAATTCTGCCTTATCCAACCACTTATACATTTATCAGTGTTGTAAACTAAACTCTCTGACCTACAACCAATGAACAGGCTTACCATTTCAGATCATTTGCATTCTTCCGCCTATAGAGAAAAAAAACCATTCCTAAAAGTACATTAAAGCTATAAAATATACCATCATTTTATGAGTTGTTATAATGTAGTTATGTCCTCTAATCTGTTGTCGAACCCATATAACTTAACATGTATTTTGTTATAAGATACATTTAGCATAAAAATGATCAATTTGTTAATTTGATTCTTTGGTTAATATTTTGAGTGGCTTCAGCATATGGTGTTTCAGAAAAGTTAGTTATCGGTAGATCCACTTCAACAAGCTAGTAACAAATAATTACAAATGGTGTTGAAAACTTACTGTGGTGGAAGTTTGCGTGCTATTTTAAACCATCTTATAAACTAAATTAGCTGTCAAACAATTTTAAAACTTGTTGCAATGGCCATTATTAATAAGAGTAAAAAGAAAAAAAAAGAAAAGAAAACCAAAGGGATCAATTCAATCGTGATGAGTAAAGAATAGTTACCAGAAAAACAGAATGCATGCAGAAAACCCAAATTACTAGTAATATAGTTTGATTTTGGTAGGAAGAACACAAATCTGGTCGTTACTAAAGTTACTAAAACAATTTTGATATAGTCATATATTGAATCATTTTATCTACGGTTAACATGTTTGAAAGATATTATCAATACCTATACAATTACACAACTATATAGTAAAATGTTATCAATGTTGTTTGCCAATAAATATTTTTGAATTTTCTTAACTGTTCTTCCAACCAAAATTAGGGTATCGATGTAGGTACACAAGAACCTCTAATAGTACAAAATCTAATGAATGCGTGAGGTTGATTAATTTCATGGTTTTCTTAGTTGTTTGTTCAAACATGGGTGCAGTAAGATTCTGAAAGGTTATTTTATTCAGATGCAAGGACATCACAATAACTTTCATGGATGATAGGTGCTGAACCCTTAAGGTTAATTATTTCAAAATGAGCCCTACCTTAGTTTTGGTTTTGTAGAGACAAACACTTTGATCGAAACCAAGGTTGTTTGATATTTCTTTCTCCCAGGAATAGTGAGCCCTTGAACAACATAGTTTAGTGTAGGGAAAAAAATAATAATTAAATACAATCATTTATAGATTATCCAACTAAGGTACTATATTCAGGGCTGCTACTATTTTCTTACTGCCGAATTCCCGGTTTTTTAAAAGGTATTCCAGAAGGAATTCACATTCTTCCAGGGAGTTTAGATCAAAGAAAAAAGCAATAAAGTTTAATTTTTCATCAAACTGAGTCATGTAACTTAATTTAAACAAAAAAATTATGACTGAAGAGTGATGGGAAAATACATCTTCTGTCACTCACAACTCTTGTTTAGGGGGTAATAAGACATGTTTGAATCAGTGCTTAATCCTTCAGTTAATTTTTAAATCCATCCAAATACCTACTCTTTCAAGCTTTCAGTTAAATGTCCCAAATTAACAAATAATGCAGTATTTTAACTAGCTTTAGATAAATTCTGTTGTTTCCTGGTGTGGTGGCAACCCTGATATTGTATCTGTTACAAGATTGTTATTAAAAAGAAAGATCTATTATTTATAGATCTTCCTCAAAGAATAATATTTCCATTCTAACAATATCTCTGCACTAAAGGAGAGTCAACCCCCTAACTTCCTTCAAGACATTTTACAAACAAGCCAAATCAAATTTCTAAACAAGTAAATTCTATTTTATTTGTGATTAAGGATTTAATTTTTTTAAATATAAATCTCATATTTGGGCTTTAGCACAGTTGAGATGTAATAATGATTAGTTCCTGCCTAATGAGAAACAAGAGAGGTGAGAAAAGGATGTCAATAAGATCTACTTTCCAAGCATGACTCATAAAACAGCCATTAATAAATTAAAAATTCTCACCATCAAATAAACAAAAAGCTACCAAAAGCAATAATCAAACAATACTTTAGTCAGTGCTCAAGAAGTGGGTTTATAACAGTAAAATTTCTTAACTTTGGTATTTGTTTATAAGCTATTTAAAAGGACTGTAGGAAATCTATTACAACTCAGTCAAATTATAAAAAGACATGAACAAATCTAATGTGTCCAGTTTGTAGGGGGTCTAAAATGTATTTATTAGCATGGAATGGGCTGAAAAACATAATTCTTTTTATCTATTTGTGCATCATGAAATGAACATCTAGGTGTTAGTTAGACTTTAGGTAGCTCAAATAAGTTTTAAGATGAATTTAAACCAGACCTGGTCAAACTACTTGCTACCGGCAAGCTATTTGTGGCCTTCAAATATCTTATTAAAGCTAAGATTACATAAGTTTTTCTATGGTTGAATGATCCTATATGGCTTTGAAAATACAAATTTAAAAAGGTGGAGAATGCATTGGAGGATGAAACAAAGAAAAATTGCAGGAGAAGGAACCACAAGACTGGAATAAAGGAATTATATAAAGTATCCATTTTCAAGAAAGGAGACAGGAAGACGTGTACAAATTTTAGGGGAATAAAGATGAAGTGCCACTGTACAAAAATATATGAGAAGATACTGGAAAAAAGAATAGGAAAGTAAAATGGACAGAATTTAGTTATTGTCTGTTAGATTAGGCATCAAACAACAAATTACTCAAGGTCCACCAAAGGCGGCACTGTACACAAACTAAAGTATGTTTGGTTTGTGATTAATAGAATAAAAAAAAAGTACTTATACCAAGGGAAACAAGTAATAAATAAATTATTTTGTACCGCCATTTAAAACAAGCAATAGACAAACTCTCACAAACAATATTGTACTTATTCTATAAAAAAAACACACACACACACAAACTACTTTTAGCTCAGGTATATTTAAATACAGAATGATGTCACCAAGATCCCAGAATATTGTTTTTCACTCCATTCCATTCTTTTTAAGTAATCAAATTTTAGAATGAGCATTTGAAGTCACATAAACTTAATGAAATAATTTACTGTAAAATCGAAAAGCACTAATAAAGTGATTTAGCTATAAGAAAACTTATCTTTACCTAAGCTTCGTTAATTTATATATCTATATTATAAAAAATGTGTAAATAGGTGTATGTGTTATAATAAACATATTTATTTTGTATTAGATTTTATAATACCTCATTAAATGTTCTAATCATTTATTGGGGCATCTATTAATATTGTATGTGTGTTTCCATATTTTTTTAAAATGTATTATCATACAAATATTTAATGAAAAATGTGTATTTACTATTATGTAAAACTACCATATGCATGAAGATAAGGAGAAATATAATCTTGATGCTACAAAGATTGAAGTAAATTGAAAATAGGAATGAGTGTGTCCAAGTTGAAATTTTGGCAAGGCAAAACTTAACCTATCGTTTCAGTCATGAATTAATAGAAACATTGTAGCCATGTTTAGTTTTAACATTTTGTAAAATGTTGTATTATTTATTACATTTAGATTACTTAAGTGATAACTGTGTAACAATTTGCTAATACAAAATAAATTATATAAAAAAAAATACAGTGAAACCTCAATCGCTCAATGCATCAATCCCTTTAGATAACATCTACAGTAACCCCATGGCTTCTTTGGTGCTGACTGACAGCTCACAGCAGACTTCCAACAGCTGCTAAACACATGTTTTACAGATCATATGGTTCAGTGTAGATATACATAATTTGGTCTGGTATTTTTTCAAAGCTTTTAGCTGTCAGTCAGCCCCAAAGAAGCCATGGGGCTACTGTACTAGACCCTCCATATACAAAATGTTAAATAGTATTAAATTCACATCTCCTACTCATTTTTCCTATCCAGCATTCCTAGCTTCTAGGTCTTATATTACATTTTGCTAAACTTGATAATTTTTCAAAATTAAATGCTGATAAATGTTTCTTTTTTCATTAATAGCTTCAAATCACTAAAAAGAGATACACAATGGAAGCTTGGTAAAAAAAACCCAACAACTTCAATAATTAATATTTGTAGTAATATAAATGTTCAAATTTTCATAAACATAGAATAAGGCAGGGCTGCCATTTCTCCGGATTGTTTTCAGTTATAAGTGCCTTGCCTTTTATAAGCACATGTTATTTTATGAATTTCTATTCGGTTTTTAATTGGCAATGATATGTCTAAACCTTGTAGGCTTAGCTTAGCAAAGAAGTTGTAGTAAAATATGGCATTGTGAATGGAGGGAAGTAATCGTTAGTCAACTAAACAAATCTTTGCCTGCTGACTGAATATCTGTGATTGTCATCAACTTAAGAAAAAATTATCATGCAAAATAGTCATTTAAAATAATTCTTTTGTTGGCGACAAATATTCAAGTACTTAGGGAAACTATAGAAAGTTAGTTTTTAAAAGCAGAACTTTTTTTAGTGGCTCTGGTCAAAAATTCCCTCTCCCCCAGGGTACTTGTAAGTTGTTGGCCTAGCCCCAGGATGAGTTCAAGGATTTGCTGAGCTACCTTCGTACTTACTATAGAAATTAGAGCGATTAAACATCCTCTCCACCATCTTGATTGTTCTTTAATAAATAATGAGTATTTGACACATATTTTGAGTTGTGTTCTTTCAACAAAGAATCAACAGATATCTCCTGATTTTTATTGGTACTTTCTCAAGAAATGTTTTCCAGTAATTGCAGCAGCTCTGAAATGTTTTTCCAAATTTATTTGCTTTAAGATTACCCAGTATTTAAATTGCAGACAATGATATCAACAAGTTGACTAATCCTATATATTATTTCTGTTGTCAACATTATTTTATCTCAACTAATAAAAAACCTACAGCGACCAATAAGGTATCAGTGGATATGATTTTTTACCGACTTTTGACATAGCATAATCAGTTTACGTTAAAAAACACATTATTAGTTTAAAATTTAAGTTAAAAGAAAAATATAACAATATTTGTGTATCAATTATTGAAAATAAACTCTCTTTGCTAATTTGTGTGTAGACTTCATTGAGTATTTAATTTTAACAACCCAACAAAATAAGACATTTGGGCGGAGGGGGGTGAGGGTGGGGTGAGGGAGGGGGTTAAATGCGCGAAAATTTCGCAAGCATTTACTGGTAGCCTAGCATTTCTTAAAATAGAGCATACATTTATAAAGCATAGGACATTGATTTCCAAGGGGTTACTCTCAAATCAAGAGATTATTCTGGTAGTAATTAGCAGGCCCTAATTACCAGTTAATGTCAGGTCTTCTGTTTAGCATGTTCTACGATTTCATTTCTCATGTCTCGATTGAAAATGTTTACTGCTCTTGTGTACCTTGAACTTTTGTTACGACTTGTTTCAACCTACTAATTTTAATCATAAACGTCAAACTCAATTCTTCAAATCTTACTGGTGTCAAAAGAATTGATCTTACATTGTTGTACATACTTTCTCAAAGCCTTTAATTGAACATACTTGGTGTAATCTTAGATTTTTCTGCTAAGATTTAGAGAAAGTTAGCAATTTAGTTGTTTAGGGGTTTATTTTACTTTTTCTGCTAAGATTATTTTAATCTTGCTTCCATAAGAATTAAAAATTGATCGACCAAGGTTTCATTGTCATTATATAAAATGTTTTGAAAATATACAGATTCAGATGAAAACTGTATAAAATGGTTAAAAGGATTTTAAAGGTTGAAATAAAATCATGTATATATAAAAAAATTTACTCTGCATTAGTCTTGAAGGTCAAATTTTAAAATGTGAGTTTTGTTCATACAGGTAATTCAGTAAATCGTCTTGAGAAAGTTTCAACATTAACTTTCCACTCAATACTTCTGGAATAACACAATTGACTTAGCTATCCCAAAATCTTTCAATCACAATAAGATTTCATCACCAGAACTGACATAAATAGCTCACTTAACTGAAAATAAATTATACACAATTGTTTGAACAAGAACTTAAGTACTAAACATATGAATTGCTCATTTACTATGGTTTGAAGAAGAACAAAATTAAATAAACTAAGGATTTACCGAAGAAGAATAATTAGGTGGATAGTTATGTACCTTCCTGATTAGTTGGGGAAATAATTTTGTGCTCCCACTTAATTACACATACACATACACAATGAAGTGTAGATCTATCTATTATGGTTGATTTAATTTTTATATAAATCTTTTATGCAACTACAAGTAAAATGATATAATTACCATGTGAAAGCATACACCAAAAATGTTGATAGCCAAATGTTTGATTTTTAAATGGAACCTTCTGTTTTAATAATACCCTATAGTATATTAGGTTTATAAAATTATTATTATTATAAATATTTTTTAAACTCAAATTGTAGAAGGGGTTTTAATTTTGAAGCAAAGCAAAAAAAGCAAAGTTCTGTGATACAATGATAGTTCTATGTAATTTAAAGTATTACATATTTTTTTTTTATTCTCAATTGAACCATATATCCTGCCAATTAAGTTAGATATATTAACAAATAATAAAGATAGATCAACAAAGTTAACTAAAAGAAATATGATTAATTTTCTTGATATTATTTTCCAAGCCAGTACAATATGTACTACTAAAAATGTCGTATCAAACTATAACTCTATTAATAAGCTTTTAGTTTGAAAGAAAATCTTCAATTAAGAGAGAGTATAAATGGTATGCTAGTAATAATAATTTACTCAAGCCTTTCAAATTAATTTTCAACATTATGTTTAATCCTGATTACATATATTTCATGGTACAAATAAATGTCAAAAAGTCACAAAATATAAATAGCTGTACATAACACATAACAAAATCTATTTGTGGTCTTGTTCAACAGATTTCCAGTCAAGAAGCTTTATTATATATCACATGGCCTAGGCAGGGAAATGGAACCAAGTATTGGTCTTTAAACAATTACTCCTAGTTTAGATTACACGGTAAAAATAAGTAGGTAAAGCTAATTAAACATTAGTTGAAACAATTTGGCACAGAATGTTAATAGTTGAAAACAAGTTACTAGCTATGTGCTCACTTATTTATGTTAACTGTACAATTTATGAGTTGAGTTTCTTAATATTGTCATGAATGAAAGTTCATACTTGTCCAAATAACTGTGTTTAACAATAAATAATTTGAGAGTAATTTTCTACCATCATATCAGAAGAGTAAATTAAACTTTAGAGAGAGAAAAAAACAAAAAAAAAACTCGAAAAGAATACATAAACAGTAACAAAAAGAAGTATTTTAGTTTTATTTCACATTTAATAAAGTATGGTACAATAAATTTGACAACAATAACTACATTTTCCAACCAGTTTAACCTACGAGCCTAGTCCTTTACATCCTTTACTTGCAGGATCTGGATATATATTAAAACCTGTCTGTACAATTGATACAATTTACTGACCATAGATTTATTAATGTAAAGGGTAGAATGGTAGGATGTGTGAGAGTTTATGAAACTAGTTTGACTAACATTTTATTCTCAAACTGAGTACACTAAAGTCAACTGCTGAACAAATGCACTTCCTCAAGAGGTTTGTGTGCATTTTAATAAAACTACTATGTATGTTCACATATTTTGGCCTAACTAGAAAAATATTTAAATAAAATCAATTACTGGAATAGCTAAGTTCCTTGCATTAAGAGGTCTCTGGGAGTTTAGTTAGAGGGGTTGTTGAACACGAGAAAATAAAGAGACTAGCGGCAAAAAGTACAAGTGTTGCTCAGTAGTGTAATGCAGTCTTCCAAAAGATAAGTTACTTTGAAATAGATTACATTTTAGATTTCAGATTTTATTTTGTAAAGCGTCTGCCACATTTTGATTAGTTAATGATTTTAATCATTGGAAATCCAAGCTAGAATAGTTAAATATTATTTTATAAAAGTTCTTTCATCATTGATATTTAGTGAGAGAGAAAAATAAAAATAAATTAGAAATCAATTACATATTTCACAATACTAAAATTAGTCATGTTTTAGTTCAACAATTGATTAAAATTATAATGGGAAATATAAAAAAATATGTATAAAACATTTCAGTGTGAAAATCAAAAAATTTAAAATGAAAGTGATGTGATTGCCTTTAAAGAAAAGTTACCATAAATGCCCTTCTTACTCAAATAAATCTTTATCACGTCAACATACTTATAGAGAACATTTCTATTACAATAAATACAAGCGCAGGCTTTATTTAAAATCTTATTTAAACAAGTAAAATATTTCAATACTAATTAAAATTGACTCTTGGATAAAAAAAAAACTCATCTCATATGTACAGAATAGATTTTGTATAAAAATGCTACTAACATCACTTCCATAATTCCCTCCAAGACACAGCATCAACTCTGCATAAGTTATTATTCCTAATAAGTGAAAACTAAAGGAGAGCTGCAATTTATCCATTATCATGTTGGTAAAGGAAACAATACAGTTGATAATAGTATATTTTTAAAAAAAGACATGGTCTAATTGAAATAAGCAAATGATTTAACAGGTTACCTACCAGAGTATTGAATAATAACTTGCACATGTTTCAGCATGACAAACTTCTCACTTGATACAAACACAACACAGCAAAACATAAGTGAACTCTGACAACACTATTGTTTTTGAATGAAGAAATGCCATAATGCTGAGCCACTCAAGTAAAGAAGGAAGCTCATATTATTAACTAGGTCACCTCACCGTAACCACCGACGCACTGCACTGCCTACAAGACAATCAATCCACTAGCTCACACCACTTTCCAAGTTTTAAAAGTGGTTGAGAAAAACAAACCATAAAGTTTACTTTCTGGAGGGGCGGCGGCGAGGCGAGCATCACTAAGAGGAACTAGACGCATTCATGCCACTGAACATGCCTGTACTAAACGAAGTCTGTTGTTGATGCTGTTGTTGTTGGATCTGGTGTTGCTGAACAACAGCCTGTTGGATCTGTTGCTGGTTGCTTGCCTGGTTACGGCCATGTTTCGGAACAGGAGGTTGCAAGTACTCATGCCGCGCTAAAGAAAATACGTCAATACGGTCTTCTTTACGGTATGCAAGACAACTGCGGATAAAACTCTGAAATGAGAAAATAATAGATTAGAACTAAATGATAACAATCTAACATTCATAAAATGATAAGTTTTATATGTGTATGTTTATAAAAGCACAAAATACTATATTCACATAGAAATAATATTTGTTTATTTGTTTTTTATTTGTTAAATTGAGCCCTTCATTATGAGGGGTAGCATAATTCAAGATTGTGATTTGGAATCTTATCAGGGTGTAGATTTATTATGTGTACTAAGATGAAGTTGAATTTTAGGTTAACATTTCCCCTGGAGCGAGCGCAAATTGATGTTTCACTGCAATAAGTTATTGTAATGCCATTTACCAATGAAACACTGTACTTTTAGCCAGCATGAATACTTCATATTGAAGCTAATATAAGGGGGCTACCAGTTAAATGCTAGAATATGACCATGAATTAAGCAATAAATAACAAAATAAGTGAGTAGCAATATTATTTCTAGAATCATCATTTACGAGAAGGAAGATGGCTGTCAGGCCTGTGAAGATTACTGTGCTAAGCTCGTGTCAAGGCATGGGTTAATTAAATTGGCTGCTAGGTATTGCGGTGAGGAAATTTGTAAGAACTTGTGTATAAGACCGGGGAGTCAACCATTCATGGAGCCATAACCTCTTCTAGTAGAGATATGGCCAATTTGATAAGAAGCCCACTTTTGACTACCAACAATGATTGAAAGTCACTAAAATTTGGCATTGTGTTAATTATTTTACTAATCATAAAGTTAATCTTGGCTTAAAATAATAACTTTAGAATAACTTTAGAATCTATTTTCACAATAGTATTAAAAAGGACAGAGTGTAAATACAATAATTGTCAAGTTTTCTCCCACATCATTGTGGTAACGTAAACAATGTCAGAATTGTCAAGGTATACACAACTTTAAGACGGAAATTAAGAAAGGTTTTGACTCTAATGCCTAAGTATGTATTATTATTTTCTTTTATATCTATTATCTACCTTTGTGTAGAAAACAAGTAATATATTCTATTCTTATGGTGTATCAATTTCTGAGAATATATTCTATTTAAAACACAAACATATATTTGACTCTTACAATATGTTCATTCCCATTTAATTAGGCAGGACTTCGTTTGAATACTCTTACAATTACTTCAATAACATATTTAAAAAAATAATAAACTTAGTTAATATAAATTTAAAAACAAATTATGAATTAGCAAGTTGTTGATTCTTAAAAGTTGATTCTTAAAACTTGATAGCACTTACTAAGTGATCAAATTACCTGAATCGATTCCAAACAAACACTTGATGTACAATATGTAGGCCAGTAGGCGTAAATAAACAGTTTTATCGGTGTCTAACTGTTGACAGTCTTTATTTTTCATGACACCCAACAAAATATCTAACTTAAAGATTGTATGAAATAAATTGGGGTTATTTTCCAAGTTGTGGATAATTAAAACCAGTCGGGTAGTAAGAATTATGAGTCGTGTTTATTTAATCCTCAATCTGTCGAGTAAACATATACATTATTGCGGCTGACTTTGTCCTGTGTGCAATATGTTTTTATTTCTGTTTTAAAATAAGGCCGTAATTGAGGTAAGGCTATTAGGCACCTTATATTCGCTACACCTAACAATTGTTATATATAAAAAAAAGAGATATTTAATCATGCTATCTCTTTTGTCCAACAAAATAATGATTACGGATTAAGTCGTGCTTTTCAAGTAGGTCTAATTTTTAAATTCAAAATAAATATGCTTTGTTTATGAGGTGAAAGATTCGTCCATCGAATCCAATAAAACACCGAATCTTTTTCAGGATTCAGTGGATTGCGAAGATTCAAGTGGCCCATCTCTACTCAATACCCATACATAGTATTAACTGGTATTGCAATAATTGATTCTATACTATAAAATCTTAATACTACTTTTAAGTATTCAACAAAGTTAACTCCTCAAATGGGTTGAGGATAGTGATGGGCATAGTCGAATTGAATTTAAATTAGTTATGTTGTTTTTGAGTACTTTTCCATTCACTTCACTAAGTTATTAAAAATTCAGCCATTCACAATAATCAAAATGGATTGTCAAACTTTACAAATTTAATTCTTAAAACTTTGCCTACATAGCTAGCGCTTGTCAATATGTGATGAAAAAACTTGATTTTAAACAAACAATTGATCATATGTAGAGTTTACTAGCGCATTTTAGCGATGCCAAACTCTAGTTTTAATTTGTAAAACTCCACAAAATATCTAACTTTTGAATAATATCAAGTAAATTATTATCTTTGATTAGATGTTCCTAGATTATAGTGTAATGATATCGATTTTTCCTGTCTCTTTAATATTCGCGATCATATTTTAGAGTAAATATATTAATATTTCTTCTTTTCAGTTAATAAAGTAAAGTCATCTTTTCTATACTACGGCCATGTTTCTTTTTCTTTTATTTTAACTGCACGTGTCAGAAACAAGGTTTTTACTTCCGTGTTGTAATACGCAGTAAACAAATAGCAGGTGCAGAGTAGCACATCTGTTTTCCTAAATGCGCGCTAATATAAAAACTAACCCTACTGGTCGATGGAAAGAAAGCAAGGAGTGGTCTGGGTTCGAGGATGTGAATGAAGGGGTTGACACAGCTCAACTCGAGAGGACGCTAGCTGGTTAGACACGTCATTCTTTACTTTCTACTCTTCTACGGCAGACGAGATGGAAGTGTTTTACAATATTAAGTGGTGGTTTATTTTATTTACAAAACAACTTAAGGGCAAATAAAATTGTCGTTGTGACAGCAAAACACAGTTTTTCTCATTTCTTGGGCAGATTTATCTCAACATCTAGTCCAATATTTATTGTTTAAATTACATGTTTTACAATTGGCGTATTCAACGAGGGGCAGTATTTAAGGCTTTTACAACTGGCGTTCCAATGAGGGGCATCCAGTATCTGTATTTTACAAATGGCGTTCCAACGAGGGGCATCCAGCATCAGTCTTTTACAATAGGTTTTGAAATAAGAATAAAGATGCTTGTTTCATTATCGCTAATTTTTTACTCTTGGCTGTCATGGCAGTTGACATTTACAGTAGTTAATAGCAGATGTGTTTAATGGTTCGATTTTTTTGTAACATGTGAATCTGTTTTATATTTTCCTTATAAAAGCAAAAGTTTGTTGTACATTTATAGTTTGATTTTTTCCTATATTTCTTTACTTTACATTATTTGATTTTCTGTATATCATTGTGAAAGTCAGTGTCATGTTTTAGAAGCTAGCATTAATGGTCGAATCCAATGTTCATATCTAGGGGGAAAAGGGTATGTCTGAGACTCGGATTTTCACTAAAGATTATCATTTGTCATAATAAAAATTAACTTCTAATTGTTTTTATGAAACTTTTTCAAAGTTAACTCTCTTATTCAAAAGCATTATTTGCAACAAAAAGAGAAATTCTTTAGCAATTCTGCAACCCTAATTAGAATTTAAGTCAACATAAGTGTTTTTTTTTTGTAAATAAAAAACAATTTGTTAGCATTATAAAATAAATACAGCTTTTAAAAAACTATTCAGAACCAATGAAAAACTGGGGGTCATCTTGGATTCGGGTAAATAAGTTATATTATTAAAATATAATAAATAATACAGATAGGAGCCTGAAAAACATATTTTATTTAAACAACTAAACAAATTTTAAACAAATATTGATTAATACAAATCAGATAATTAATTTTAATATTTGAGGTGATAATCTCTTCTGAAAATGGCGTTTTATATATTTAACTACCTATTTCCAGGGTGCAAAAAAAATCCTCTAAAATCTTAATGTTCTATATTTTAACACCTCTTAATGGCTATATGGATTTGAAACACCTTAAATATTCTTATGTTAGTAAACCTCTTAAGAATTATCTAAGTTTTAAACCTCTTGAACATTATTTTGTTATGAAGCACCTTGAAACTCATTTGTTAAGCCCCTTTAACATCTCTTAAAATTTCTTTGTTTAACAACCATGTAATCTTTACTCCTTGTTTGTTTGCTAGCAAGAGACAGTCTGATTGATGCTCATAAATATTCGACCTTGGCAAGCTACTTCCTCCCCCCTATCTCTATTCCCCAAAAGATGGTAGAGTATAATATTGCTCTGTCCTCTATATCTTTCAAGCTCTCTCTCGCTTGCTGAACCTAACAAATAACTGTTGATAGCCTCACCAGTTCCAAGCTTCCCAACTTGTTTCTCACTATAGGCAGTAAAATACCCCCTTCCACTCCCTTCTTTTCAAAATAAAAATAGTATTCATACATTTTGTGGAGTTAAAAAAAATTCCAATCGAAGGTTATTTTAAAGAAAAAGACATTAAAGGGGCGTAATTTGGAGACTTGCATAACACTGAAAAAATCTACCGCATGGCCCTGAGTTGCCTTTTAGAGGCAACCTATCTTTTCAGGTGTGTGCCACAGCAGGCTTAATAAACCAGTAGTCGAAACAAACCAAAACACTAGAGTGTTTCCTAACCATTTACATATATTTCCAAATGTTTAGCTAACTATATAGTTATATAATGTTGATACCAAGTTATTTTATAAAATAAAACTTAATCTATGATTAAAGATAATGTATATTCATAAACATGGTCATATTTTCAAGAAGACTAAAACAAATTATATATAAAAAAAAAGATTTGGCTGTGCATAGAAAAAAACTAATTACAATTAAAAATCTAAATCTAAATATAGAAATGTAAACTAAATACAACCTTGAGTTAGGGACTTCCTGTGTGACACCTTTACAGAGTTTTATTTAGTCAACATAAATTCACTTAAATATAGACAAGCTGGTTTAATTGATAATGACATACCTTGGCCTCATTGCTGACTGTGGGTTTATTGGCAAATTGGACCTCAGTTGCCTTGAGAATAGTGTTCTCCTCCAAAATGGTGGCCTGTGACTGATTGTGTCCAAACGGCTGTAACAAATATATACCTTCTAGAACTACTTTAAAATAAGATGAAAGGTTAAATTTGTTGTTTATTTATACATACTTTTTATCGGGTCTAAACGTGGCTAAAAAATATTTTACTATGACCAGTTTTTAATACTTTTTGACATTAGTAGACTGGAGAGAAATTAACATATTTCTAGAGCCCACTGTTTCTTAAGGTCAGCAAATTGATTTATGAAATTGGCATTCAAATAATTACAAGGAAAGAACCGCAATCACCCAAAAAATAGGCCACACTTATCTCCAAAAAAGCAGCCTACACCCTCCCAGATAATGATACAAATGTTATACCTTTGAATACTACGCATAGTTATACCGATATAGTTTATAATTGCTGCAATGAATGGTGCTCTTAAATACTCAGCTTCAAGAATGTTATTTAAAATTTGATGAGGCCTGCTTTGGGTGGCCGCATTGTTAAAAAGGTGTCAGTGTGTTTGACTAGATTGCCGATAACAGGAAGGTATCTTCTAATCTCCGTCAGGTGTACTGAGGGTAGTTTTTGTAAAATGATTTTCCACTCTCCATTCATGAAAATGAGGGTACAATTCCTCTAAATCCAACCTTTCTCATCCCTAACTCATGAGCATAGTTAGTACATATGTGAATAACCTTAAACAGTATTAAAATGCATATGGTTTCAACTAGGCATGTGTGAACCACCGAGTTTTTGAATCTTAATGAGGACAAACACAGGAAAAGGACATTGGATGTGAATATATAATATAACTCTATAAGGAAAACCTCTTTTCACTCTATGCGGTAATTGTATTACATTTGGAAGACGACATAGGAAAGGTGGATAGAAACATAGAAAAGAAGACCAGTTCACACATTACATTGTTGCCATTACACAAAGAGGTAATGTAATGGTTGCCACTTTTAGGAAGTTGCATTGTGCATTTCACACTCCTCTCCGATGAGTTCAGATAGAATGAAACCTAGGTCGGGGATTGGGCGGTGACGATCGATTTTCTTTAAGAGGCACTTATTCATTACCTCTTTGTCCAATGGCAGCAATGTCAAGTATGAGATTCGGATTAGATTTTTTTTATCACCGTGGCTTACTACTTGTTCAGGTTATACACCTATGTACTAATTACACTAATGCGGTTGGGGATTAGGAAGTCTTAATTTAGAGGAAGTGCAGCCGCATTTGTGTGGAGGAAGAGTGAAAAACTACCCTCAGTACATATGATCGTCTTCGGCAGACTAATCCAACACAAGATTAGAACATTAGACACCAAGGCCACCGAAGAGGGTTTCGTGTCTTTTACTAGAGAGATTAGCAGTGGATTCGAAATATTGAGTCTATAGTCTGTTCATCGTAGGAATTGATTTATGAAAGGCCTTTTTCCCTACCATAAAACTATTATATAGTTGGATATTGGTAGGAAAAAAGACCTTTCAGAGAGTAATTTCTACCGTGAATGGAGGATAAATAAATCTCATATTCGGACTTGTTGGATTTAGTTCAACATTCAAATCTTTTCATACTTTAGAATATTTTTAACTTTATATGACCTTGGACAGCAAAACATTAAAAAGTCATTTATTTTATCTATAACATAAGGCTTTGTTTACATTTTATTTTAACTAATAATCACACTTCAATTGCTTTTACAAGAAAAAATAATGGATAAATTGTGTTCATCGCTAAAACAGCCAAGTATTTATTGCAAGCGCACTAATACTAAAATTATTCAACTGAACATGTTACCGTTATAGAGGATACATCTTAATTTGATTAATTTTTAAAATCAGCATGTACAACATAGACAAATATTTACTGCCGAGTTAAATAAATATCCTATCAATGCATTTATGAATGTCCAAAATAAATATAATTGAATTTACAACTATCCTAAGTTAAACTTTTACCCTTAATTAAAACATACTCAATTTTAAATATTTTATTTTATTCAAATAAAATCATTCAGAAGTCTCGTGTGTACTGTACACATCTGTTGAAATGTGCATGCATGCGCATGGCTTCTCAAAGGCCTATAGAAAATAACAAGCATTCTATGTTTCATTACTATAAACACATGAGCTGCTTTTTAACACTTGTCTTAAAATACAAAAACTATTTGATTAAAATAATATTACTTAAGAAAATATAAAAGGAACAAATACAATATGGCTTTTACAATGAAAAGAATACAGTTCACACTTTACAATGCTGCCATTGGACAAAAGTGAAAAGTGATTTCCCTTATAGAGATATATATTATATATTCACATTCAATGTCCTTCATATTTATGTGTCCTATCATTCTTTACAATTTTCCATTTCTCCCTTTGGTGTTTTTTTTATGTTTCCTCTTTTAAGAATTTGTGTTGCGCGTTTCATACTCCTCCCTGGTGAGTTAAGATAGAATGAAACCTGGGTCGGGGGATTGAACAGTGACAATCAATTTTCTTTAAGAAGCAACCATTACCACTTTATTAAGAAAATACATATTTTAAAATCTGCAAATAAATACTAGTATTTTGAGATACCTAATTTACATTTTGGTGATATTTAAAATGTGTTTTACAAATTAATATAATCGAATAGGAAATCAGTTACACAGTAGAGCACATACATGAATAAAAAAAAAGATTTATGAGTCGTAGCAAATCACGTGGGTGACGCAACTACTAGAGAATGTGAGAAAAAATAAAGATGGCAATTCTAAACTTTGTTATATATCAAGTTGGAAAATGTAGAAAATCAAATGGTGTGAATCTCTATCATCAGAGCATGTTAAAGAACTAACTTTTCTCTACAGACAGTTGTCTCGTAGAAGAGCTAACAAGAATATAAAATATTAAAAGTTAAAGTTAAAACATTCTATTCTGGGTGTGTGAAGCAAAAAATCCAAGTACCTAGGACCACAACTTTGTAAATATTAATCAAGCTTTTAACCACGGTACTTAGAATACACCGTAGGGTCCACCCACATCTCCCCCTTCAGTCCCGCCCCTTTGACACGTCACTTGGTGCCCACTGGCCGCGCTAGTCCATGACTATAACACTGCCTGCTAGCTGCATCTCTCCTAACATTTGTTTTAAAGTACTTTGGAATTTGATCATAACTGTCAGATTTGACAATGTTTAATAATTTCTTAATACTTTTTCATTTAAGTTGGGTGAAATAATTAAGATTTAAAAATATACAGTTTACACTGCTACTGTAATAAAATTACTCAATGAAGAAGATGTTTAAAGAGATAAAAGAAAGTTTCAAAATATAAATACAAATAAGACAATTTCCTATAATTCTGGACTAAAAACAGACAAAATAATGTAGGCAAGATATTAAATAAAATTTATCATGAAATAATGTAGTATTAGATAAACACACCGAAATTAACTGATTGAAGTTTAGCTAGTTTCTTTAATTTCTTTCTACCACCATCAAACTTCTTACTATCATAGATTGGTCTTTTCTAAAACTTATTCTTATTCAAAGACTTCGTTCTAATAAAGGCCCGCGTTCGAACATAACATGAAATAGCGAACTCATCTATGCCGATGTGCTTCAACTGAGGATGTTCACTAGTGTTTTCATCACAACACAATCCTTATTTAAACCACCGCCATTAAATGTATTGAGCTCCTCTTCCATGTTAAATATAATCTGAACCCATGCACTTGTTGGCTCCATCAGACCTCCTCTTGATATTGTCGAAAGCTAGTCTATTTGTTTTGTAGGGTAGTGACTCATTGGATGGCCATATTCGTAAGCTGTGATTTTCTTTTTCACTCTATAAGCAATACACCCTGCGAACAACTTTAGTAAGTCTGTGCTTTCTCCTGCTACTTGTCCATGGATACTATTTTTACTTTAAGCTAACTGGGGTTCAATAGATGATATAAATTCTTCCTCTTCTGGCTGTTCACTTTCAATTTTCTTCTGTGCTGTAGATTCTACTTGTGAATCTTCCCGGATATCACATGGATACTTAATATGGTTGTGTCTTCACTCGAACAGCTCCCAGTTTTTATTATTACTGATGCACTACGGCTCAAAAGTAAAGATTTTATTCTTTGGCCCACAATAGTTGGTAGCGAATGATCATAAAATCTACCAGGGCCTCTAATAAGAAAAAAATAAGACTCAAGGACGCCTTGATTACATTTTGCTGCCATAATATATGTGTCTCCTTCTAAGTGTAACTCTGTGTAGAACCCTTGAAAACTACGGATAGATATTAGGAAGCCATTATGGAAAGGTAATAATTTGTTTCTCCCAATAGCTCACATAGATTCGCACATATCATAAGAGAGGTTAAGGGCTGCATTCTGCTCATTTAAATTAATTCCATAGGCAATTTCAACTTATTTCTTGGACGGTAAGGTAATCTAGAGTTTAGCACATCAAAGCCAACATTTATAGTACACAAAAATGTAACCAAATGTTCATTTCCAGGTAGAGTATATGCAATAGCCAGGTGTTATTCCCAGATTCAACATAAGCATCTGATTTGATGGTCCCATATCACTAACAAAAGCACCGGCATGAAATCCCGTGACCTTGAATGTTTCAACAACACTCAAGAATAATTCTTTATCGATGGGTCTGTCAAATCCGTAATACATGAGTAGATTTTATTTTCCAATTAAGCTTCAAATAGCTAAAGCTTGGACAGTTGGGTGTGATCCTAGGATTTGGTCTTCAACACTATCAATAGCACATGTCAGATTTCACTTTCATCTCGTCAAAACAAAGCACTATGTCTTTTTCAAAATCAGTAAAAACATTTACTCGTGTTTTTAAAATATTTAAACTTACATCTATAAATCTTGGCTTAACAGAAAATTCGCTGAAGTGGCGTTTTATTGTTGTTTCGCTTGGAAGGGTCTTGGAAATGTCTTTTAAATATCTAAATGCTTTTTTGGATTCACATCTTAGCGTTATTGCCTTTGATACATCTTCAGAATTCCAAATGGTACATTTTCCCCTTAAAATAATTTGATGTTGGGAGCTGGAAAAATAAGATTTGATTTGTTTTATAGTTTCGGTCAAATTGTCTATTTTCTTTCTTTAGCAGTTTTAACTCTAGCTCTTGTGTACTTATTAAGTGTATTGGGCTAGTCCCGTGTTCTAAGCGTGGAAAGGGCAAAGTATAACTTTCATGTGTATTTTAAAGAAGGTTTAATCCTTTTTTTTTGTTTCACTTTTATCAGCTCTTTTATTTATTTCCGAACTACTGCAAGAAACTGTGATAGTTGGTATTTTAAAATGTGGCACAAACGTTCGAATTGTGAGAAATTTTAATGATTTAAAAATAGACCCACATTACACAATATAGGCCTTAACTGTGAATTAAGAATTATTTCAATCAAGCTTTCAATTTTAATCAACCCCAACCACCCCTTACATAACACTAGTTAAAATCCAGCCTAATTAAACAATCTAGTCTCATATTGTTGTTTAGAAATCAAATCAATCAAAATTTGAGTGTTTTTAAGTCAATTTTAAGTGTTGATAGAATGGGTTAAGTTTTTTAAAAAAACATGTGAAATAAACAAAAAACAAGCTACTCTTTTGATCAACTTTAATCATCTTGAGGTACTATCATTTATTTTGATAAGAAAGCTAAACTAAAAATACAAACAGATTTAACAAAAACTAAAACAGCATGCTTAACAATTAAAAATGCATTGGAAATATTGAACTTAATAATGCTTAAGTATGTATTATTATTATTATTATTATTATTTTCTTTTATATCTATTATCTACCTTTGAGCAGAAAACAAGTAATATATTCTATTCTTGCGATATATCAATTTCTGAGAATACATTCTATTTAAAACACAAACATATTTTCGACTCTTGCAATATGTTCATTCCCATTTAATTAGGCAGGACTTCGTTCGAATACTCTTACAATTACTTCAATAACACATTTAAAAAATAATAAACTTAGTTAGTATAAATTTAAAAACAAATTATGAATTTTCAAGTTGTTATTTGATTGTTAAGACTCGATAGCACTTACTAAGTGATCAGATTACCTGAATCGATTCAATCGAAACAAATGATATACAATACGTAAATAAACAGGTTTATCGGTGTCTAACTGTTGACAGTATTTATTTTTCATGAAACCCAACCAAATATCTAACTTAAGGATCGTATTAAATAAATTGGAGTTATTTGCATAGTTGTGGATAATTAAAACCAGTTGTTTAGTAATAATTAACAGTCGTGTTTATTTAATAAACACACTGGCGAGTAAACATATACGTCATGGCGGCTGATTTATTGTGTGTAATGTGTTCTTATTTCTGTTAAAAAAAAGTTTATTTTGAGTTTATTTGTAATTCTAGTTTTGATTTTCAGTTTTTTAAGAGCTTTAATGTGTTCATTAAAATATTTACAAGTTTCCCATAGGGCTGGAAGGGTAGGGTATTATGCACGTTAAATTTTCTACACCTAACAACTATTATTTTATAAAAAAGAGGATTTTATTAATGTTTCTCTCTTTTGTCCGGCAAAATAATGATTACGGATTAAGTTGTGCTTTTCAAGTAGGCCTATCATAGTAATTTTTGAATTCAAAATCAGAATATTATGCTTTGTTTATGAGGCGAAAGATTCGAACATCGAATCCAATAAAACACCGAATCCTCGAATCTCAAATACTTCAGGATTCGATGGATTCAAGGGTCCCATCTCTAGTATTATTTGATATCAATTCAAAATTTTGCTATTTGATTTGATAAAAAAAATGTTATTTGCACCCACTTCTATTTATTTTATTAAGTTATTTTTTTATTATTTTTACTACCTTCAGCAATACATGTTTTTAGCACAGGTCTTATTACTTGTTCTGCTTATATGCCAATGTATTGGCGAGACTAGTATGTTTTAAATGAGAAAAATTATATTTAGAGGTGTACCTGCATTTGTGTGGAAAACCATTTAGGGGGTGGGGTGGTGACAGGGGG